>JAIFZK010000005.1:6397500-6425000 GCA_027481765.1 Tenualosa thibaudeaui
TGTGTGTGTGTGTGTGTGAGAGAGAGAGAGTCCCTCGCTGTCAGGTGCTGATTAAATGCCACAGGTGAGAGGTTGTGAAGACAGGCATTATTTAAACACTTTGCTGAGTGACTGTTGGAGGCCGGGGAACTCGGCAAAGAATGAGGAGACAGACACACACATATACTCCCACCCCCCCACCCCCCCCGACCCCCCCCGCCCGCCCACACACACACACACTCTGTCTCTCTCTCTCTCTTTCTCCCTTTCTTTCTCTTTCTGTCTCTCTCTCTCACACACACACACCTGAATAAAAGTGAATTCATAAAATAATGTCATTAGAATAAAGTTAGTGTAGAAGTTTGCCAAACTAATGGAGTAATCTTTGGCTGCACATTCAGCCCTTGTTCCTGGACACTTTGATCTGCCTTTGATCAGTGTATCTGAGGGAAAAAATGGATTTTAGATACACCATAAAAAATGGATTTTAGATACGCAAGTCAAATATCAATATATCAAATATCAAAAGCAGCTCTTTTTCGCTAACTTCCAGCTTGTTTGTTTACAGATTGTTAAGAACAAAAAGATCTATAAAAGCTTTAAATGATGTCCTCAATGTGTCTCTACAGTAGAGATGGCGATAATGTCTTCATAGTGTTTGATATGTGGCCATGTTTCAGAGTGCAGTTAAAGCCGTTTGTGCATAATGTGTGTGTGTATGAGGGATAGACTGTCTTATGCACCACCAGCTTGAAGTGGGGGAGGAGGAGGGGCTTGGGGTGGGGGTGGGGATTTGGGGGGGGGGGGGGGGGGCAGGTGTATCAGGGTGATCTTGGGGAGGTTGTGGGGGGTTTGAAGGGTTGCTTACAGTAAACACCGTCTGAACTCTACGCTTCATCTGTCGGAGCGTACAGTGGAAAAACATTAGTGCTTTGCCCCATCCGGCCCTATCTGCCGACAGTATCTTTTGGCTGTGGACACACGTTTCACTCCAGTCCTTTTTTTTCTTTTCTTTTTTTCCCTTGAAGAGGTCTGAGCAGAAAGGTGTAATCTGATTGGCCGGCTCCTGGGGCGGTAGTGTGCACAGAGTGGCGGCCACAGACCATTTGGGCCGCACAAACGCGGCTGTGTGTTTATCAGTGCCATCGGGAGTCCGCTCCGCTCAGCGCACCTCTCCCTAATCACGCCATTAAAACTATTACGCTCACCCGTGTGTGTGCGTGTGCATGTGCGCGTGCGTGTGTGTGTGTGTGTGCCTGCGTGCTTATGTCTGCGTGTGTGTGTGTTTGTGTGTGTGTGTGTGTGTATGTTTGTTTTCCCGTCTGTGTTCAGGCAGTTGTTGGTTCAATTATCATCAGCCATAATCATTCTCTATTGAACTTGCACAACTCATTCAGAATGCAAAAATGCAGTGGTCTCTGATTGCTACCAAAGTTCCCCTTTGCCTTTTTTCTTTTCTTTCTTTTCTTTTCTGTTCTTTTTCTCTTGACTACTGTGGCCAACATCTGCTGATGCCGAATGTCTTTTCCTGTGCAGGATAGAATTAGAATGGGCAGTGATTAAGTGTGCTGTGAAGGGACACTGGTTAAAAAATGCAACGGCAGCACTTTTTGGCTTTTTAGAAATTAGACTGGACCTACCTGACTGTAAAGAAGAGGGGAGAGAGAGAGATGGAAATGAAGAGAAGAGAAAAGAAAAGGGGACTTTTGAATTTTAAAAGCGATCTGATGAACGAAAAGCAGTATGTTCAGACGGGGAAAGTAAAAAAGGAGGTGACCTTGGAGATTTGGAGGCACACAAATCAGAGTGAGTGAAAACAAGACTGGGGAAAATCCACTGTAGGCACAATGGTCTGTTTGGTGGGACCCAACGGCAGGGCAGTCGGCCCCTCAAGTATCGCTGTCTCTTCCCGTCCAGACGAAGAGCTTGAGCATAGGGAGAGGAGAAAGGGGGGATAGAGAAAAGAGAGAGAGAGAGAGGCTAGACTGTGGGTAGGGCTGAGGAGCTAGAGGAGAGATTAGGGGGAGATGTCATTAGGAGAGATAGAGAGCAGTCACCCAGTCACCCAGTCACCCAGGACAGCAATGCTGCTGCCACTAACTCTGCTATCTCAAGCATTAAGAGGCCCAAGCCCCCCTCTCTTCTTCTCTCGCTCTCTCTATCTTTCTTTCTCTTTCTCTCCCTCTTAATTATCTCACACACTCTCCTTTTCTCTCTCTTTCTCTCTCTCTACTTTTCTCTTGCTCTTTGTCTCACACACTCTGTGTCCCCGTTTCTCTCTCACACTTGTTTCTTTTCATTTGTTGCACACACACTCTCTCTCTCTCTCTCTGTCTGTCTGTCTCTCTCTTCCCCTCTCTCTTATTGAGATGACTGACAGCCACAGCCCCTCTCAGTCAACTTTAAGCAGACAAGAGTGTAGTGGCGGTGGGGAGGGGGTATGTTAAGCTTATGGACTAACCACCTACCACTAAAGAGAGAAAAGGAGGGAGAGAGAAAGAAAGAGAGAGAGAGAGAGATGGTCTACAGAGGAGTGGGAAAGAAGGAGAGAAAGAGAGAGAGAGAGAGAGGAGGAGGGGGGGTAGGTACATTCCCAGACCACTCTGTTTCTCCCTCCTCAAATCCCAGTCTGCACGCTTTCAATATGGCCTCCATGTTCCTAATCAAATCTCTGTCTGTCTCTCTCTTCTTTGGAATGTCTGAGGTTTGCATGATAAAGTACCATATCAGAAAACATATAGGCCCAATGAGCAACAGATTTACATTGTGGTAGTCAGCACTACCTCCTGCTTTCTTCTCTTCTATTCTCTTCTTTTCTCTTCTCTTCACTCTTTTCCCATGCCTCTCCTCTCCTCTCTCCATCTCTCCATCTCTCCCTTTCGTGGTTGAGCCTGTGAGTTGTCAGGAAATGCGCGCTCAGGCTATTTATTTATCTGGCTAAGAAATCTCATCAACGGCTCCTCTGGCATCTCCCTGCTCGGGATGGAGTGCAGCAGGCCTGACCCCGACTTAAACTCACCCCAAAGAAAGTGCCGCTTGTGCGCCCACCACCCGCCTGACTGCTTGCACATGTGTGTGTAGTGTGTGTTTGTGTGTGTGTGTACACATCTCATAGGAGGCAGCTCCCTTTAATGTTTGGCAGGCCTGGTCAGACCAGTCGCTACTCACTGCTGAGATTCGCAAAAGCCGCAGTCCGGATGCCAGAAACACCCTTTACTTTACTTGCACACTTACTCACATAATTACACTAACACACACACACATGTGCACTCACACATGCATGCATGCTCTTTTAAACACACATATTTAAAAGGGACGTGGAGAAACAGATACACATAGTGGCAGTATATAGACACACACACACACACACACACACACTTTATGTACTCTCTGTCACATACACACACATAGCAAACATTTGTGCAGATTATACAGATCTTATTGATTTAGCTTCTGATCATGTGTGTGTGTGTGTGTGTGTGTGTGTGTGTGTGTGTGTGTGTGTGTGTGCGTGCATATGCACATGCACATGCACATGCACATGCACATGCACATGCACATGCACATGCACATACATACTGCAGAGTTGCTGTTTTGAATTAAAGGATTGATCTTGCATAGACAGCAGAGGACCACTTATGCATACAGACGTGTGTGTGTATGTGTGTGTGTGTGTGTGTGTGTGTGTTATTGACATTGCAGTATCGTTTTTCAACACTCAATCAAAGCTCTTATTGCACGAGAGTGGGGCGTCCAATAAAAGCACTCATAAAATTGGATTTTTACATGGGGCGCTCTTGCATCAGGACAGATCTTCCTCACCCCCGCACCAAAGTGAACACTACACCCATGGGTGCCTTACTTTCACAACAGCAAGATGAGTGTTTGAGATCAGTTCACACCACACAAACACTTTCACACGCACCTCCAGTATAGCCCCCTCCAAGAGGGTGAAGTATTAACATGTTGCTCTGAACTAGACTTCTGGGTAACTGTTGCACTCTGGGAAGGGCTTCACTTTGACGGGCCTCCATCAGAACCGAACTTCACCACATCCGCTCGGCTCTGCCCGACCGGCTTCAGCTGTGTTTGGAGGGCATTTGGGGGGAAAGTTCCAGCTGATGAGTGATGACGTGTAATCTGTTGAAAGCCTGCGGCAGTGCTGAGCTGCAGATGCTGTCGCTCCTGCCGCATTGACGAGCGTTATTTATGACGCTGCGTGCCAGCGACCGCCTGTCAGAGCATCGGTCCGAGGAAGATCTATCGTGCCTACTTTATTCACTTATGATTATTACTGATCATCCTCCCAAATGACTTATCAATAAAGTCTGTCTGCACAGCTAATTTATCTGTATTGCTCTGTCGATATGAAGTTCAGAGTCATGGCTTAAAAGGACAAGGCCACGGCCGTAGTGATGGATGTCACCGGGCTCAAATAAAAATATGACCCTTTTAATAAATTTGCGGCAGCGTTTTCATAAATGGGCGGAAAGGAGCCTTGTCAATTTTTCTCTCTCTCTTTCAATTTCTCTCTCTCATTCTGTCTGTCTCTGTCTGATTGATCAGAGAACGTGTGTGTGTGTGTGCGTGTCTGCCGAGCTTGCGTCTGTCTGTGCTGTGCTCTGTCACTCCTCAGGGTTGTGCTGATTGTGTATGTGTGTGTGTGTTAGAGACATTCAGCCTTTCCTTGAGCCACTTATCCTCCATCTCAGATCTGCTGTGGCGGGGCAGAGTGGCACACAGTTCGATAGCTGAACAAACACAGCCTATTTGACAAAATGGCGGTCCTTTAGAAAGCCTGGAACAATGACCTCTCAACAGGATCCTCTCTCTATTCCTCCCTCTCTCTCTCTTTCTCTCTCACTCTCTCTTTCTCCTCTCAAGGTGATTAGATCTCTCTGACCTTCCTGATAGAACTAGAAGACGTTTCCTCAAAAGGAATGGTGAGCAAACACACCACACATACACACACACACATCGCTTGACAGAGGTGTGTGTGTGTGTGTGATGTGTGTGTCCTCGCTGGGCCGTGGTGTTTCTTTGATTGAGAGAACCGAGTGTGTACACGCACCCAACGTCAAAGCAAACACGCCCCATTGTACCCCTGGGCCGTAGCAAGCGAGAGGCCTGTGTGCCTCGCTGGAACAATGGGCACTGGCATGTTTGCTCTCCCAATCTAAGGCTGGATCCCTGGGAGGGACTGGGTCACACCTTCGTCCCTTGCACGGCCTCTGGTCCGGATCCGGGATGGGTGTGGGGCAGATGCGAGCTGTCGGCAGGCACGGTTTGGGCCCATCCTGAGGGGTTGGGTAACTTGTTGACCACTGCTCAGACCGGGGCGATAAGCTGGGGGTGAAAGAGCGGGACACAGAGAGAGAGAGAGAGAGAGAGTGTGTGCACCTCTCTCACCTTTGTGCCATTGGAACAATGGGAGCTGTACATTCCTCCATCATCCGCACCCTGTTCCGAAACACACACACAAACACACATACAAACACACACACACACACACACACACACACACAAACGGCCACACACTCTTAGGGGGCAGAGCATTAACAAGAGTCAGATAAGAGCCTTGCATGCAATCAAGGTAGCACACGGCTGAGGAGGCGGTATGTTTAATTAGCTATTATCAATAGCTATGGAGCTTTCGCTATCAACCATCCTGAGATATTTGTCTTAACCCCCCACCCCCCCCACATTCAGCCAAAAAAAAAAAAACAAAGAAAAAAAAAAATCTGCCTGCTCTCCGCCTGCCCCTGAGCTTATTAAAGTCATCATAAATAGGGCATATCAGATCAGGACAGCTTCCTGTGATTTACTCTTGGAGCTGGTGCGTGCTTTCTTTCCTTTAGTTTTTTTTCTGTCTTTTTCTTCTTTGTGTTTCAAAGACAGGGTCGCTTTGTTTTAAAAAGTGCTTGAAATTGTGGCGCTGAGAGTTGTTTCTGCTGGCGTCCATTTGATGGTCCCAGAAATAATCTCCCCTGCACACATAACACACATTCATACAAGCATGCATACATACACACACACACACACACACACAGACAGACAGACACACACACAAACACAGTTGGCTACAGAGACAAATGATCCTGTAATGGAAAGCGACTTGTGGAACATAAAATGCAGACCGTGCTGTAATCTGTGCATGCAGTGCAGCGTCTGAGCTGTTGCTCTTTGTGTGTGTGTGTGTGTGGTGTTTGCATGTGGCTGTGTGCAATCTGGGCCTCTCCTCGCACCAATTGTGACCTCAATGAGGTTGTTGCCACTGTGTGACACCAGTGTGTTGATTGGCCTATGGAGAAATGGGTGGGAGGGTGCTCTGTGGTGGGGTCCACCGATTGGCTGCCATTGCGGGTCGTGTTTGACGTGCTGACATTGTCTGGTTTTCGACAGGAGATTGAGAAACAGAATATAAAGTAACCATTCTGACATTCGATCTGAACTGTTGTTCTGAACTGTGTCTCTCTCTCTCTCTCTCTCTCTCCTCTCTCTCCTTTTCGGCTCTCTCTATCTCCCACCCCACCGGAGTTTCTTTTTTTATGTGATGTTTACACTGACAGACAGTTTCCTTGCTAATCTGCGTGTCAGGGAATCAATAACAGGCCGTGCATTTACATATTTAAACGCTGTGCGAGGGCCAAAACAAGAAAACATTCTCAATAACGCCAAAGCAAAACTTTCAATTTGTGGCTTTCTTGCTGTGGTCGCGTGAGCCAACGGGATGTCACTCAGTCGGTTCAGAATGCCTCGAGGTTTGTTTTCGGCTGTTTTCTTTTTGGAAACTTGCGGCTTTTGACATCCTTAACCATACGTTGGCCGCATTGCAGTATTGCCTCATATTATCCAGCATTGAGCAGGATTGTTTTTGGCAACACTCTGCAAAATTTTCCCACAGCAGGCCCTTAAAATGGGTTTCCCCCTCTCCTCCCCTGCTCCTCCTCTCCTCTCCTCCTCCTCTCCTCTCCTCTCCTCCTCTCTCCTCTTCTCTTTGGCCTCCCCCTCTCCTCTCCTCTCCTGTGCTCTCCTCTCCCCTCCCACACCACAGAACGCCTGCAGAATATCCAGCCACACACACTCAGACGGCACTCTCGTCCACAGAGACACACACTCATACAATTATGCTCGTCAGCTGCAATTACGCCCTTGTCTAATTGCAATTAGAGCGTCACTCAATTAGGAGAGAGAAAGAGAGAAAAAGAGAGAGAGAGCTCTAGTTCTGTGCTTTGCCTGATTAAATTGTGCAGGTATTTAAGTCATAAAGAGTGGCAAGAGTTGAAGAGGTTATGAAAAAAAAAAAAAATAACTACAACTAACTTTTTGTCTGTGGGTGGTGTTATGTACTCTGTGTGTGTGTGTGTGTGTGTGTATGTGTGTGTGTGTGTGTGTGTGAGTTTGTGCAACTTCTTGGCATATACACACACGCAGAGGCTCAAGTGGACTTGTTTACTTTTGTCTGTGGGCCATCAGTGTGTGTCAGCATGAGGGGTAGGAAAGCCCCGAAAAAACTCTCCTGATGAGGTCCAGCAAACAAAGCAGCACTTTCACATTAATGACCACCTTTACTCTACTTTTACACACACACACACACACACACACACACACACACACACACTCACACTACCTGTCAGACACCCACATACACACACCCAAGCCCACATACAAGAGCACGTCTACACAGACTGTGCTAATTAGGTTGAGACAGTGTGTGTTGAATCATTTCGCAGGTGGCTGGCCTTTCATCAATCCCTGTTTCACCTTCATTTATTTCTGAGGCGCAGGGGCCGCCTAAACACACGCCGCTGTTTTTGGACAATCTCACAACTGTCAGCCCTGACGCTCAAATTGCCATAGTGTCTGTCTGCTAGGGGCCGGCCAGCCTGCTGCTCCGTTTTTTCTCATTTCCAGCAGGGCCACTGACAGCCTTGTGTAAGCAAACACAATGAGAGAGAGAGAGGGATAGAGAGAGAGAGAGAGAGAAAGAGAGGAAGAGGGGTGAAGAGCTGGGAAAAAGGCCCTGTGATGAGTGTGTAGGGAGAGAGAAGGAAAGAAGTGGGAGAGAGACAGAAAAAGAGTGATGGAGAAAAAGAGAGAAGAGGGAGAGTTGGAGGAGAAGAGAGTTTTAGAGTTGAGAGACAGAGAGAGTTGAGGCAGAGAGAGAGAGATGGAGAGATGAAGAGAGGGGGATGATGAAGAAGAGAGAGAGAGAGAGGGAGCGTGACAGAGGAAGAGAGAAAGAGAGAGAGGGCCTACAGGCCCACAGGTCTCCTAAGTGTTCTCAGTATCGTTCGCCAGTCAGACCTTCAAGAGGAAAAAATGAGCTTAAAGGGGATTTGACATGCAATAAATCATACAACTGTACATGCACACACACACACACACACACACACACACACACACACACACACACACACACACACACACACACACACACACACACACACACACACACACACAGAGGTCTTAATTAATATGTTATTTATTTGCTCTGCCCTCAATATTATGAATTTGCACAGCTGCACTTAGAGAGTCATAGTTGATCATTGACACACACACACACACACACACATACACACACACACACACAGAGAGAGAGACATGGACACACACGGACATGATGGACAGGAGCCCTCACCCAAAGGAGACGTTGCTGTTTTTTTTCTCTGTCTTCAAGCAGGCAAGTGTTTTCCATCACTGAGATGGAACAAGAAATAGAAATCAAATCAATTAAATGGCCTGGATAAAGTCAACAGTCCCCAATGCTGGAGGCAGGGTGGGGGGCAGTTTGGGTAGGAAGGCTGTCAGCTTGTGTGTGTTTTTGGAACTGTGGGAGATCTATACACACACACACACACACACACACACACACACATAGACTGCAGACAGGCATATGCCAAACCTTGTGTCTAAACATCAGGGAGCCATTTTGTGTTTCTGTGTGTGTCTGTCTGATGCAGTCTCAGGTTGCTATTTGCACAATCTGATACACATATATTTATGTTTGGCAGCCTGTGAAGCTGTGTTTGTGTGTGTGTGTGTGTGTGTGTGTGTGTGTGTGTGTGTGTGTGTGTATACACGTCAGGTTGTACCTGCGGAGGCCTGGGAGTGGTTTATTGTCCAAATGAAGCTGTTGCAAACGTAAACTGTTGCAGCTGTGCAGATTAGCTGTTAGCAGTTAGCAGCTACAGAGCCCTCCTGCAAAAGTGAATCAAAACTCACTGGCTCTTTCATCCACCATTCACCCAGCCAGCCAGCAGCCATTGTCAGTGGACACAATGCTGTCCCGGATAGCCAGGAATGTTAGGGAGGCTATTTTAGTGTTCTCTTCTTTTTTCTTCCTTTTTTCACACATTCTTCCTTACCCTCTCTTATCAGCAACCCAGCACCTCCACCCATTGCAAACATACATCACTCTTTGGCACTGACACAGACACTCTCTCTCTCTATCTCTCTCTCACACACACATACACACACACACATCTGCAGCACAACATGGACCAAGACAACTGCACATACAGAAAGCCCATTAGGCGAGAGAGGTGTCAGGAAGTGTCTCTCAGTAAAAGTATGGACAGGCATTTCCCTTCTTCTTCTCTCTTTTCCCTCTCTCTCTCTCTTTCTCTCTCTCTCTCTCACACACACACACACACTCTCTCTCTCCGTCTCTCTTTGTCTCTCTTTCTGCCTGTGGTTGTTTAAGTCTGGAATTGGCTCTCAAGAACATAATTACACTACATACATTTATAAACACACTGTGTATATGTATGTGTATGTGTATGTGTGCGTGCGTTTGTGTGTGTGTGTGTGTGTGTGTGTGTGTGCGTGTGCATGCGTGTGCGTATTGTATGTGTTCGGCGTGAAGGGTTTATGAGTAGCACATGTAGTCTTGGGAAAGCGCGGGAGGAGAGGAGAGAAGATGAGATGGCTGTCACGGCCGCCATCTCTGGGCTTGCCGTCTTCACGCCTTCTTGCGATCGTGTCATGTGGAGGCAGAGGCGGCGGGGCTGCCGGGGATCTGTGTGGCTTTGACAGAGCTGGGGATTAAATTATAGATTTAGGCCGTTCAAGCCCACTTGTTTTTAAGTATTTGTGATGTAATTGCTTCCACTTGGTCAGCTTGAATCCTCTGACAGGATAATTTGGCAAACCACAGCTTTTGGCCAGTGTCCTCAGCTGTCAATCAAAGTCTGACACAAGGAAAGAGTTTTTCATGCACTTATTAATATTTGGCAATTTTCATTAAAAAAAGGTTAATAAATAAATCCAATTAAAGAACATTTCTCAGCTAAGAGTATATATCCTGTAGAATATCATACAATTATGATATCCTGAAACGTTAGAGGTGATAGAGGTGGTGAAAGTGAAAAGGTAGGAGTGGTATGAGCAGATATTCTCGAATGCTCCACTGCAAATTATGTAGGTTTGAGGCCCAGTTTACACATTATTTTTATAAAAATCTCCACTTTGCAGGCCATTTTTAAAACACATCCATTTTAGGTGGCTAAAACTCTGTTTACATGTAAACGAGAGTCTTTTTCTATAATGGTCTGTTCCTCGGCAGTAGAAGTCCAGCAGGTAAAGTGTCTCTTCAGTGAAGTGAGAAGTCAGCTGTACACTCCAGAGATGTTTCCCTTCTAGATAAAAAAAGAAATTAACTTGTCAACTGCAATATACAGCAACACCATCAGCTACAGTACTGTCTGCACACTTGGACCCAAACATACATTCACTTTCATTCAGATATTTGTCTCCAGAGTATCATCCACCCCACAACACACACACACACACACTCACACACATTGACATATGCACTCAGACTCACACAGACAGAGTTTCTTGAGCGGCTGTCAGGAAAGGGGAGTAGCTGCTTTAATATGGGCAGATAATCCCAGTTGAGCGGGGTGCACATCCCCTCTGCTTCCCCGAGGAGCGCAGTCATGAATGGGCCTCAGTCAGCTGCTAGCACGCACTCCTATTATCACAGTCTGCCCACATCACAACACACACACACACACACACACACACACACACACACACACACACACACACACACATAGATGTAGTTCTCTTCCTCCAACAGAACATCAAATCGCACACACACATACACACACACACACACACACATACACACATATACACAGACATACACACCAACACCCACAGGTATATACACATACTGTATATCATTTCAGAGAACTACACACTCACACACACACACACATAGGCACACACACATCATCAGAGAGGAGCCCCGGACTGCCGCTCTAAGACAGTGGCTGCATTCTTGGGCCTGGCCGCAGTGGATAAATATTGCTGAGGGCCTAATTCCACATCTCCTCCTCGAGAGTCGGAGCCGCCGTCTGAGAAGGGGGGCCAAATTTCCTGCCGTGGCCACGGCCGCCCCTCTCTCGCCCGCGCTGAATTAATGTGGGATCTGAGAGCCATTCATTTCACCGCACAAAGAGACGGCTTTTCACCCCCCCATCCCACCCCCATCAAAAAAAAGACAGGCATACGGGGGCCCAGCAGGGTCAAAGGATGTTCTCCTGCCTCATCAGTCAGTCCCGCTCCCCCTTGCTACACACGCTACACACCCTGTCGTCAGGTTTCACCCCAGGCGCTAAATCTCCACCACCACCGAAGACTTGGACGCGGACTCTGTTTGTGTGTGTGAGCATGTGTGTGTGCATTTGTGTGTGTCTGTGTGTGAGTGTAGTGTACATGTGCAGATATGCAGTTACTAGTTGTGAGGTCCATCATTTATCTTTATCAGACACAGTTTCATATACCACCGGAAGTGAAGGAATAACTATAATAAGAACAACACCGAACATAAGTGACTTTACAATGTGTTCGTAAGTGACTTTCCTCACAACACATGAATGCATTGTGTATGAATATTAATCCTGTTTTTCCCTTTTTCTTTCTTTCTTTCTCTCTCTCTCTCTCTGTCACACATTCACAGCAGATGCTGAATGATCATGAAGTTTCATCCCAAGATGGCTGCATCAAAAAGGTAGGCTGATCTCTACATTCTCCCTCGCTCCCTCCATCTGTCCGGCTCTCCCTCTCTTCTCCTCTCTTCTCCTCTCCTCTCCTCTCCTCTCCTGTCTCTGTCTTCACCAGTCTGCATCTTTATCAGCTCCACCTGGGGTTGAGCTCAACATGTCTACCTGTACAAGCACATACAAACACCACTACACACACACATCTTAAAAGACACACACATGACCTGCGCTTGCCAAGAGTTGGATGAATGGACCTGTAAGAATGGGTCTGTGTGGTTACTGTATGAACTAGTTTGGTGAACGAACTACATTTCTGTTCAGTGGACCTCCGACATGGACAAACACATATCACAAAATAACAGAGAGTGCAGAGCAGATCCTTGTGTGGATCAGACCCTTCTTCTGGGGGGGGCGGGTCAGGTCAAGTTCAGATCACTCCCTGGATCAGAGTGTTCCAAAGGGTCAACACCTTTGGTTTTGACCCCATGTGTAGAGAGATAGCAGGGTTCAGAGCACATCCCGGAGATCAGAGAGCGTCCCAGGGCAGATTCCCCCAGCAGATAGCCTCCCTGTAGGCTTCAGAACGCTCGCTCTTTTTTACGAGGTGATAAATTTATTGCGGGGCTGGGAAGTGAGCCTTTAATGGCCGATGGGAGGGGGTCAGGGCGGAGAGGTAGCCAGTCCAGGCGTAAAGTTAACCGAGCGTGGAAAAACAATAGTCAGACACCTGTTTAGAGCATCAGGGAAGAGGCTCAGGGTCTCTGGAAGACGCTCTCTGTTGTCTGCCCTTAACCAATGAAAAAGAGGGTGATCACCTATAGACTTACACAGTCATGTAGACTGTAGACTGTAGACTGACTAATTGACAGTTGTCTGATTGTTATTTTTCTCATTTTTATTTGCTTATCTTTACATTGCTTTCCACTTTTGCATGCAGAGAGCTGTAGGAATATATAGCTAAGGCAACATCACAATAGTAAATGTCATGTCATGTCGTAGCATTTCGGAACACGGTTGTTTCTGACCGAAAGACATTTTCCCATTTGCAGCAGGCTTAGCGGTCACCCTGTTGCCATGCTTATCGGAGCCCTGCCAACTTGGCTGATCGGACATGTGGATAGGGATCCAAGTGGACATGTCCTAATGGGGCCGGCGTATGATGTCACGTTAATGCAATAATTGGAAAAGGCTTTGGCTCTAAGACTGAAATTGCCTGACATCCCAGACGAATGGCAGGGTCTGGCTGGAAGAGCCCTCTGCAGACATACCGCACATTTCAGCAGGATCACTCTAAGAGACAGTCTGATGGCTGCCTGATTTCTCTCTTCCTCCTTCCCTCTCTCTCCCTCTCTCTCTCCTTTCGCTCTCTATTTTGTGAAAATATTCCAATAATAACAACAACAACAACAATAATAATATAATAATAATAATAATAGCAATAATAATTATTCGCTGATAACTACAGTATATAGACTTTTGCTGTCAGACCTTTCTCAAAATGTTCTCAAAATAATGTTGGCAGCAAACAAAAAGCTGGTCATGAAAAATGGTCTATTAACGTTCACAAAACTTTGTTGGTTATTTTGAACACACCTCTGGAATACTGTCACTAAAGGCAGCTGCCATCTGTGCACCCCAGGCCTCTCCAGTCTTGCTGGCCCAGCTCTGGCCCCGCGCTGGTCCACGTGATGCCTGTCTGGCAGCCAGGGTCACCATGTGGCTGTGGCTGTTTGGCTGGCAAGCTCTGAGACCAAATGAATGAGAGGGTGGCTGAAGCCAACAGGCTGCCGTGCCCCAGCCAAAGTACTGAGGAGAGCCCAGAGTCTGTGTGTGTGTGTGTGTGTGTGTGTGTCTGTGTTCTGCCAGGGGGGGGTGGGCGCAGTGGACTGATTGGTCTTCCTGAGGTCATTCCAGAGGTCGTTGGGAGGTTTGCGGAGCGGCGAGCTCATTATGCTCCCAACAGACTCACCGAGGCCCGGTCGGCACCGGAGCTCACTCCTTCCCGGTGCCACGGCAACCGCACACCGACTGGCCGGCCACACACATATTCATGAGCCATTATGAAGCCCATTACTCATGTCTTGGGACAGCTCAGTGTATGTGTCCCCAGTGAACAACACACCACCTCGCCCCACCCTCACACATACACACGCACACACACACACACACACACACACACACACACACGCACACACACACATTCCTGGACCCAAACTTTTTTCCATGTGTAGCACAGGTAGGTGACTGTATAATCATCATCCACCCACCCTACCCTGACCCACATGCAAACACACACACACACACACACACACACACACACTGACTAATAATCAGTTCATGTAACGTTTGTGTCCCCCTCCCCATATTTGTACCTTACTCACATCCTGCTTACACACGATCAAAGCATGAAACTTGTAGGTTTTCTTCTCTATGTGTGTGTGTGTGTATGACTAGAAATTTGGTCAGGCCCACAAGATGTTTGGGTAAATATTTAGGATTCCAGACTTCAGTCTCCCTCTTCCTGCTGTCACTGATTCTCTCCACCCACCATTGACTTCCATACAGAGCCCAGTGTCCACCGCCTAGCCAAACCCAGCCCAGTGAGCCTCCCTCCCTGTGGGTCCAAATGTCAGAGATAGCTGAAAGATACTGAGGATCTTGAGTGGTCCCATTTGACACCTTCCCTAGAGTGGCCTTCCCAACCACCCCCCACCCCTCAAAGGGTTCTAATGAGACAATATTTGATGTTTTAGGGGGGAAAAGGTGCTTGTGTATTTTGGTATTTTGGCATTCTTTTGCCCACACACCACAGCTGTGGATATTTTCTCACTAAGCCTCTTTCTCACTCGCTATGCTGAGTTCAGAGGGACTTCAGAGCATCAAAGTGTCCCAGAAGTTCTCTTTCCCCTTACCTCCCTATGGGTTCTGATGGTTCTCCCATTTGATCCCTCCTCCCTGGTGTTCTCTCAGTGTGTGCATGTGTGTGTGTGTTCTGAGGAGGACTGTGGGGTTTAACCAGACAGCCAGATCTCCTCCTGTTTCTCTCAAAGGGAGACGGCTGCCGTCAAGCACTACTGGAATGAAAACATCTGTGCGGGATAATCTATAACATTATCTCCGCTTCTCCTGGCGTGACCTTCTCCCTGACAGCCGCCCAGACGCTCTCTCCACGCTAAAGCCGGGCGATCAGCACTCACCACGGACCACGAGTATTATCACAGCTCCAAAGCCCTCTTAGACTAAATCCCACCGGATAGATGGCAGCTCAAGACGAGCGAGGTGTGTGTTTGTGTCTGTGTCTGTATCTGTATGGGTGAGGTCAGGAGGGGGCAAAGCCGTCTTTTATTGCCCGAGGTGAGCCCGGCCGTTTTTATTTATCTCGTCTCGCCAAACAAACAAACAAGGAACAAGACACTTGTGTGGAGGCATTCATCAGTGTGATGGAATCAGAGGCGCTGAGAGAGATACGGTCTGCCGTCTGTCCTCTGAAAGAGAAGCACTATCTCTGATTTATCCTGTTTATCTCAACCAGTGAGAACATGCACACACACACACTCATAGACAAATCTGAGACACACTGAGGTAATCCCACATTCACTTGATACCTCATCCTTTGTCTGTTTGCTGTGTGTGTGTGTGTGTGTGTGTTGACCCTTGGGCAATGCAGGTTCTGATAGTGAGGTCCTGACGTGGTGTCATTACAGGAATCAATAGGCTGTGATTGCAGTGCTGCTGATCTGCGTTTGGCAGGGCCCACGGGGGCAGAGTGAGACCTGCTCCACTCCGCTCTGGTCCATTGTCCCTCTGCCGCACTGTGCTGGATCAGACCCAAATGAATACATCTGTCTGCCCCTCGCTCCTACTCTATCTAATGTGTCTGCCTACCTCTCTCTCTGCCTCATCTCACCTCCTCTCCTCTCCCCTCTTCTCTTGTCCACACTGCTCAACTCAGCAGTAGCAACAGCAGGAGCATCTGCTCCACAACAGTGGCCTTAGTCCTTTGAGCTTGAACTAATGGTGCCTAGATGGCTGGATGGATGAATGCATGGGAGGGTGGACAAATACATGGATGGATGAACGGATGGACAGACTGATAGACGGGTAGATAGACAGATGGAAGGACGGATGGACAGATGGATAGATGGATGGATGGATGGACAGATGGATGGATGGATGGATGGATGGATGGATGGATGGATGGATGGATGGATGGACAGACGGATGGATGGATGGATGGATGGATGGATGGATGGATGGATGGATGGGTGGATGAATGGATGGATGGATGGATGGACGGATGGACGGATGGACGGATAGCAGAAGGAAAGGAGGGTGCATCCAGACAGGGCAGGGCAGGAGGCAGCAGGTGTGCTGCTTCAGCCTGATGGAGATTAATGGGGCAGCTGACTAGCAGGCAGAGAAGCCAGACGAGGCGTAGGCGAGACGACTCCACTCGTTATCTGTGCTCTTTACTAAACGGCCGTGGGTGGAGGTGTGGGTGTTCATGGCTGATTACTAAGATCACAAGTTAAAATTCACCGTCAGCCTTTTTGTCAGGGTAAAACTGCACAATCCCTCCACTTTTGTGCATCAGAAATGGTTATTTTCAAATTATTATTCAATAAGTGAATAGACATGGCATGGCTGTATGTTTTTGGAGCATGAAGGAAAGTTTCTACAGAGCAAGACTGAATCCTTTGGAAAACCTTCCTTTTTCCCCTTCGCTTTTTGGGAACCAGAAAGTTGGTTGAAAGGCAAGGTGTCGGATGGCAGTTACCGTTGCTGGAGGGGGAGAGGCAAGGGTGTGTACGTGTGTGTGTGTTTGTGTGTGTATGTCTGTGTTTGTGTGTCTATGTGTGTGTGTCTGTGTGTATGTCTGTGTTTGTGTGTCTCTGTGTGTGTGTGTGTGCGTGAGAAGGAGGCGGGCCTCTAATGTGGTGCTATATGCGGCTAGGGAATTCTCTCTTTAGATTCGCTTTTAAATAGGCTGAAATTTATGAAGGTTATTACGTGCCAGAGAGCCTCACAGGTCAGTGGCATGGAGCGAGCGATCTGCTGCTGGAGGGCATGTTGTTTAAATGTGATGATTGATTGATAATTATGATAATTTGTTTGAAATGATTATCTGGATGTTATAATCACTGCCACTGTGGCCAGAGCCCGCCTGGATTGGATCTTTTACCATAATGTGTCCCATCACAAATGCCTCCAGGTTACAAAAGGAGGGGTGTGTGTGTGTGTGTGTGTGTTTCATGTTTGTGTGCATGTTTTGTGTCTTGTATCTATGTGCGGTCTGTCGCCTAAATGTATGTGTAAATGTCGGCTTTTTGTATGTGTGTGTGTGTGTGTGTGTGTGTGTGTGTGTGTGTGTGTGTGTGTGTGTGTGAACGTGTGCATGTAATATGTGTGTGTGTGTGTGTGTGTGTGTGTGTGTGTGTGTGTGTGTGTGAGAGAGAGAGAGAGAAGAGGGGGTGATGGGATATGAGCAGGGGCCTCTCGCTCCTCTCCCCAGGGCCAGTGGGGTCTGATGAATGATGACCCTTCCAAGCTGGAAATCACACTAGAGTAAACAGAGCGGGGCTGTTAACTATCTGTAGCGGGGCAGTTATACGCCAGCCAGCACCGCCCAGGGGCTCTAGAGGGGCCGCCAAGAATGCAAGACCCCCGTTAGCCCAGCGAGACCCCCCCCACCCCACACACCCCACACACACACCCCTTTGCCCCCCGAGCCCCCCTGTAACACCCCATTCCCTGCACCATAGAAAGCTCTGGCCCACTACTGGGAGAGGAACTTCTTCTTACTCCCCTCATCCTTGGTCTTTTCCCCCTGACTCCCCCCTCTCTTTCACTCTCTCTCACTCTCTCCCCCTCTCTTTAACTCTCTCTCACTCTCTCCCCCTCTCTTTCACTCTCTCTCACTCTCTCCCCCTCTCTTTCACTCTCTCTCACTCTCTACCCCTCTCTTTAACTCTCTCTCACTCTCTCCCCCTCTCTTTCACTCTCTCCCCCTCTCTTTCACTCTCTCTCACTCTCTCCCCCTCTCTTTAACTCTCTCTCACTCTCCCCCCACTCTCACTTTCCCTTTGTTGTTTTTTGCTCTCTTTCAGTGTCTTTTTTGTATCTTTCAGTTCCTCTCTCATTTTCTCTCTCTCTCTGTCTCCCTCTCTCTCTCCTGCTCTCTGCCTCCATCTCTCTCTTTCTGTGTGTCTTTCCACTCTCACTCTCCCTTTGTTGTTTTTTGCACTCTTTCACTGTCTTTTTCTATCCCCCAGTTCCTCTCTCTCTCTCTCTCTCTCTCTCTGATTGTGGTGTGTGTGTTTGTCTCTCTGTGGTATCGTTTAGTGGTTGACTACAGTTCTAAGGAGATGTTTGTTTGTTCTCCTCCCTCATCAACTACACTTGTAAAAAATATTATTAGACATTCCAAATTTAATATCTAATTTTATTTTATTTTAGTGTATGTTTGCGCAAGTCTTATTTATTTATTTATTTGCTTGCTTGCTTGTATTGTGGCATCTTTCAGCTGGCTGGGGTCATCTGTGAGTGATCTGTGGCGTTCCGTTATACGAAGCTGAAGGCCAATCTCCTGCTCTCTGGTTGGTGCAGGGGTCCCATGTGGTGCATGCGTAGCTTTGCGCAGAAGAACATGCTTGTTCAATTATACCACACAGAGCTTCCCATACTGTGTGTGTGTGTGTGCGTCTCCCCGCGCAGACGCTCAGAAAACACCCCAAGCCCGGCCCTGTTTAGCTTTCCCTGCCCCTGCCAGTCGGCGATGTGTAAGAAAAATATTTGTGGTTTTTTGCCCCGCGATGGGATGACTTAATGATAATATCATTGCTTTCCTCTGCGGGCTGGGTTTCACTTTAATGGTCCTGACTGACATTTTGCCTGTTATTTTTATGCCGGGGCCTTGTGTTGATGTCTTCAGCAATGCTGTATGTGTGTAGGGTTGCCCAGGCGACGCACGCACGAAAAACAGCCGTGGAATCGGAATCATAACACATGAAACATCTCCGAGGATGACAGGCACGGATGTTTTTTTTCTTTTCTTTTCTTCTTTTTTTTTGGCAGACACCGCGGCGAACTTGTGTTCTCGATGTGACAGCGGAGCTAAACTGTCGGCTGGATCCATGGGAAAGATGTCCCATAGAGTAGGTCTGGGGTTGGCCGGATTTGATGGAGTGTGGGGGCGGTGCCGGGGTTGACTCAGGGAGAGGTTGCTGGTTGATGGGCAGGGAGGGGCGGAGAGATTGACAGGGGCTTGACGGGCGGGCGGCACCGGGCGGGGCTGGCAGGTCTTGACGGGCGGATTTGACGGGAAGCGTCGGTGGTGGCTGCTGGGCTGGTCATATGCGTCTGAAGGGCACGGAGGGCAGATCCCCGTCATGTGTCCCTACAGCGACGCAAACAAACGAGCCTTTCTGTGGGGTCTGTGGGAACCATCTTGTCAGGGGGAGGTGGGGGGTGTGGGGCAGAATGCTGTCATTATGCAGTAGTACGCATCTTCCACATCACAGGAACACACATACACACACACACACAGTGACAGCGGGTTTTATGCTAAAGTTGTAATGGAGAGTTTGTTAGCAGGACTGCAATGTGTGTTTTTCATATTTACTGTAGTGTGTGTGTGTGTGTGTGTGCTACATTGCTTATTGGGTTAAGACTCATCTGCAGCAGACTCATGCTGGAATTCAAGTGGGAGAGAGAAAAAAGAGTGAGCAAGAGAAAGTGAAAGAGAGAGAGAGACAGAGAGATTGAACAAGTGGGCGAAGGGATGGAGCGAGGGGGTGAAAGGGGAAATGGGAGGGCGCTGAAAGAAAGAGTGCTGTATAACTCTCCTTTACTGCGTCAGCCCTCCCCCTCATCCCTCTCTTCCTCCCTCCTCTTCCCTCACTCACTCACTCGTTTGTTTTCCTTCTACTCCTGCTTCTTTTTTCTTGGTCATCTTCCTCTGAATGGACAATTCCTTCTCCTCTCACGCCCACCTCTCTCTCTCTCTCTCTCACTCACTCTTTCTCTCTCTCTCTCTCTCTCTTCTTTTTCTCTTACACAGAGGATCAGACAGTAGCCTGCTCTGTCCTGGGAGAGAGAATCATCTCCTCTTCACACACACACACACACACACACACACACACACACACACACACACACACACACAGAGGCATCCTCACTTGCTCGCTCTCTCATACAAACACACACACAGAGAGAGAGAGAGAGAGAGAGAGAGAGAGTAGGAGTCCATTAATTCAACACTCTGAATGAAGAGGTCGGCCGGCCAGGCTACCGTGGCAACAGCGTGTGGGCCGATCTGTGGTTGCCATGGCAGCCAAAGATTGTGAAAGGAGAGTGAGGTGGAGGAGCCGTTGCGGAGTGTGACTCTGCCGGGTTCTCTCCATCTGTTCTCTGGACTGGTTCTTAAAGAGGCACTATGCAACTATTTTAGCTTACTTTTACCTTAATTTAACAGATTCAGAGACATTGTGGTGGTTCTGTAACCACAATCAACCCATCAATTAACCTGGGTTGATTGATGGCTGTTTTGACTCCTACTTCATCTGGGCAGAGATGCAAGAAAAATATTCGATTCAGCCACAACCAAGTGTCGTGTAAGTCTCAGGTCTCACGAAGTAACAAATTGCTTTACAGCACTACACACAAACACACTCCCAGATAGGCACTGGCTGGCTATAAACACAACAGTGAAGGGGACTCAAACGTTCATTATGGAACAGCCAAAGAAAAAGAAACAGAGAAAACCGATAATGGAAAAATGCAGGCACAAACAGAGAGAGCAGAGAAGGAATAAGGGATCCTGCAGAGGGAGGCTTTAAGGTGGGATCTCCACACTGGCTGTCTGTACAGTTTTTTGCATTGCCTCTGTCATTGCAGTCCTGCACTCCTGGTTCTCAGTGGCCCTGAACACACATGTGTACAACGTGTACAAACGTACAAAAGACATACATACACACACACACACACGCAGAGTGTACTTCCTGATTTACACACACACACACACACACACACACACACACACACATGCACACTCACACACACACACAGAGCATACTTTCATTTTTTAATGCCTGCACAATCACTCAACACACGCAACCTCCCCTGTCAAACCTATGTTTGTTATATTGAGTTTTACACACACACACACACACACACACATACACACACACACACACACATACATACACACTCACACATACAAACACACACACACACGTGAACACACACACACAGCACCCCAGCAACATTCACGTTCTCCTACAAAACAGATTATGCAGAGCCACGCACAACTTTCAGCACATCTCTCTTTCTTTAGGCACTAGTCCCTTTATGCTCTTTTTTTCCTGCCTCTTTCTCTCCCCCTCACCATCACTCCTCATTCTTTCAGTCATGTCCCTGTCTCCCCTGCTTTCTTTCTTTTTCTTCCAGGTCTCTCTCTCTCTCTCTTTTTCCTGGGTACATATTGTCGTGCATTAGAAGTATAGTATCACAAGGGGGAGCATTTCTCTGAGTAGGAGCAGACAGCTGAGGGAGAGAGAAAGAGAGAGAGAAAGAGAGAGGGGGAGAGAGACAGAGAGAGAGAACCCAGACATCAGGGGAAGTTGAAATGCTGAGAAATGCAGGATGAAACATCCGCGTGGTGTAGGTAACACACACACACACACACACACACACACAGCTTTTAGCATAGTCAGCCTTCTCTCCTCTCGCCACCATCTCTGAGTTTAATTTCTCAGCTGGCTTGTTTTTCCATATTGCTCTGTTTCAGCCCAGCATAGCCTAGAAGGTTCTGCTGATAGACAGAGCGATTGAGGGGAAAGAGTGAAAGTAGTGAGAGAGAAAATGGGACAGCGAAAGAGAGACTTACAACACAAAAGGTGAGAAACTCCAGGAGAGGAGAGACAATAGACTGCCTGAGAGTCAGAGGCCAAGAGAAGGAGAAAGAGTGAGCGACAGAGAGAGAGAGAGAGAGAGAGAGAGAGAGAGGGCCTTTCTGTGGTACTGGAATGCCAGAATGCCCAGGAGAGAGCGAAAGAGAGAGTGTGCCCCTCTGCCAGCCGACTCCTGTCTGCCGGACAGACAGGCTACGTCTGGAGACTCCACCCCGTCAGGCCACCCTTTCCCCCACCCCCATCCTGTCTCCCCCCCGAAGGTCATGTGAAAGAAAGAACACGTCTGACTCTCCTCCACCTCCCTGACATGAGCTATCCCACCCCACCATCACCAAAAAAGCTACCCCCCAACCCCCCAAAAAAAGATCCTTGAATATTTTAGGCCAGACAAAACATTAAAAAAACACTGCTGAAATATGTGGGCTTTGGGGACTAAGGGGAGCTAGCATGGGGGTGGGGGGGTGGGTGCTGGGTATGTGGGGGGGTGAGCTGGGTATGAAGAGAAGAGTATGCTCTGGAATTTTCTTTTGGGTGGAGGGATTGGTGTTAGTGGCAGAAGAATGACGGCAGTTGACTGATCGGAGCTCTCCGAGGACAGCTGAGCGTCTCTGAAAACATTAAAGAGCCCTCACTCTGGAAGGTTCTGGAAGGCAGTGGGGAAGGCTTTGGTGGCCGGCTGCTGGTCGTCATTCCTCAGTGCGGGGGCCCAGTGGCGACGGAGGGGCCCCGGCTCTCAGGCCCTCAGCCTGGCCCCCAGGTCAGAAGCACAAGCCAGCTGAGAGGTAACGCCGCAGGAGGGAGTGGGCTCGTCGCTTGAGACAGACACTCTGTCAGTATCCCAGAATTCCTTTGGGTTGTGAGATGGCCCCTGTCAGTGGAAATGACCTTGGAATTCACAAGTCATGATGACAGAGATGATGGCAAGAAATTCAAATTTACTCAGTGCAGTTCAAACAGATGATCTCAATTATCAAGCATCATATTATTTTAACAACATACCTAAAAGGGCAAAAAGATCAGTTTTCCTACTTGTTAAGCCTTTTACCAAGTATCCTCAGGTAGTCTGCTTTCTAAACTGCTGCAGTACTATACTCTGCTCTGTAGATATATAAATAGGCCCACTTTTCATTTTAATGTGCAGGTTTGCTTGAAAGAGCTGAAACAGACTTCAGTCTTGTACTTCAGACTTCAGTCTGGTAAAAAGACTATCAAATTATGAAACAGCCAAATTTTCCAGTTGTATGCCAAAAGGCATGATGGTGATGAACAAAATTGTTCAAATGATGAAAAATGTGTGTTGTGTAGAACAAGCATGTCAGATTTTTGACATTGCGTCAAATGTTAATGTAGAAATGACATGCAGGTCATATTCACTGTGTGGTTCAGTCCTAGAAGTGTCTGCTGTGTGGGATATTCTCAGGGCTGCTTGGTGTTTCACTGCCTCCTTTAATGAGGATCTGAGGAGGCCACAGGTACAAAGAGCCTATCCTTCAGCCCCGCTCCAGACCAGGCCTTTTACACAGATAATTCCATAATGTTTGCTCTGTGTGTGTGTGTGTGTGTGTGTCTGTGTCTGTCTTTGTCTTTGTGTGTGTCTATCTGTCTGTTTATGTGTGTGTCTCTGCGTTTGTGTGTCTTTGTGTGTGACTCTGTGTGTGCGTGTGTGTGTGAGAGAGAGAGAGAGAGAGAGAGCTATCTGTGGGCCAGGGGTGGCAGGTACTTGACCTGAGCGTGCACCTATGTGAGGGCGGTGTGTTGTCACCGATGGCACGTATTCACACTGGAATACTGTTTACTCTCTGGGCTTCACTCTTTATCTCTCAAACACACACACACACACACACAGACAAATATGCAGACAGAAATTTCCACACACGCATTCGCACACAGACACACAGACATCGAGAGACAGTGCACGTTCCCCCTCTGCTGTTTACCCTTGATCGATTAAGCTGCAATAGAAACTGTGTTAATCATGGGCTGAGCACAAAGGCCTGAGTTCCCTCCAAAGAGCCGCCGCACAGCACCTGACCCACAGCCTCTACCTCCGCCTCTTACATGATAGAGAAAAGGAGAGAGATGGTGGAATAGATGGAGGAAGAAAGAGAGAATGAAAAGACTGAGATTGAGGGGATGACCTGATTCTTCACAAACACTCGTTTATCTGTGTGTGTGTGTGTGTGTGTGTGTGTGTAGAGGGAAACACACTCGCCATTAGGATGGAGAGCTCTTGATAAAATCACCTCTGTCAAATGATTAGAGGACTCTGGGTCTCACTGATCTGGATTCTGTCTCCACAATTGGTGTGATTGTGTATGTGTGTGCATGTGTGTGTGTGTGCGTGTGTGTGTGTGTGTGTGCGTGTTTGTGTTTATTAGATCCTTACATTCCAACAAAAAATAATCTAGTGGTTGCTAACACATACACTTCAAACAATAAATGTTTTTGTTAGACAGATAAAGATTTTAAAAACACTTTCACTGGAGTGTGTGTGCATTTATGTGTGTGTGTATGTGTGTGCTTGCTTACAAGTGAAAACACTTCTGAAGAGACCCCACACACTGTGCATCCGATAAATCCCTCTCAGACGAAAGAGATCTTGCCGGCGGGAAGAGGTCCAGATGTGTGTGTGTGTGTATGTGTGTGTGTGTGTGTGTGTGTGTGTGTGCGTCCGTGTGTGTGTCCACCTCCATCTGTCTCACACATGGGACAGTGTGGTGTTTTCAGTAGTAACAGTAATTTTACATAGAAAATAAGTTTTATCTATGCGCGCGCACGTGTGTGTGTGTGTGTGTGTGTGTAGACATACAGCCAGTAAGCCACAAAGAGCACCTTGAATTTTTCACCAGTCACCGGTCTATCTCAATGTATCTCAATGGTAGATACTCCTGCATATACACATATACATGTAACACATTGTAAATGTGAATGTATGGGTTCTTCTGTAAGATCTAAGACACATGTGAAGATGTAATCACTATGCAATTCATTTGTCTGTGTCATACTCTATATAATTTATGAGCGATAACTGTGTGTGTGTCTCTCTCTTTTTCTGTGTGTGTGTCTGTGTGTGTGTGTGTGTGTGTGTGTGCGCGCGGGTCTGTGTGTGCGTGTTTGAATGCATAGTGCATTAGCTGTTTTATTTTGAACATCTTAATCTGCTGTGTCAGGAGGTCGACAGTCAGAGGTCAACCCAACAAAAGAGCTCAGAGGGAATTCCTGTAGAGAAGCTGAGAATAGGAAAAAAGAAAAAGAAAAAAGAAATTAATCCAGAAATGCAGGAAGACAAAAGACATGTGTGCCACATTAGGAAATCAGAGCACACAGTTGGAGAGGAATATGTGCTATTCAAGTGTGTTTATGGGTGTGTATCTCTGTGTGTGTGTGAGTGAGTATCGTGCGTGTTTTGAATGGGACGGCGTTGGTAGTGGTAAGGACTAGAAGCCCAAGAATCTCAAGATCAGGCCTTTTTTTTTCTAAGCTTTTGCAAATTGGGTCCTGATTCAGACAAGTTAATAAAACAGGGATTTTCTCCCCCTCTCTCTGCCGTGCGGCTTTGTGCAGTTTTAATCTTCATTACCGGGCATTACCCCACGAGAAAGCCACGGCGCTGCCTGGTACCGCCGGCCTGGCCACGCTGGGCCCCAGACACCCAGCAGGCCTGATCAAATGAACTGTTAAATAACGGGAGGCTAATCCAGACGCCAGAAACAATGGGTGCTTGGAACATCCATTTTCCACCCATCAATCACGCTCCTGGGCTTAGAGATTTATCAGCAATTATGAAAGACCCAGGCAGCTCTGGACAAGCTCTCGGCATCCGAAGAAAGAAGTGTGAAGAAGGGATGGAAAGAGGATGAAAGAGAGAGAGAGAGAAAGAGAGAGAGAGAGAGGGAGGGAGACAAAGGACAGTAAAGGCAAATGTAATTCTCTCTCCCTCTCTGATGCCAGTATGTGGTTAAGATAAAATGAATTGGCTGATGCAATTGTTTTATTATTATTGGCTAATTTTATTATCTGAGTTCAACATTTTATTTATTCAATCTGATGACATTCTGCTTTTCAGGCATTTCAGATTTTCAGCATATGGGAGGTCTAAATAGATTTGCATACTGATATGACTAAATATATTCTTCTGGAAACGTTCAGCAGCCTAATAGCTCAAATTTAAAAGGTCCTTTAAATTGGAAGGAAATAAAATCTGTGTGTGTGTGTACATTGTATATATACATACAGTACATGCATATGCACACACATGCAACTCTGTGTGTATGTATGAGTGTGTGTGCGTGTGTGTGTGTGTGTATGTGTGTGTGCGTGTGTGTGTGTGTGTGTGCTTCCATATGCTAATATGGTGGAAAGGACGACACTCATCTCATCGCTCCGGTTCTCGCGACTCATTAGCCTAATTAAAGAGGAAGCGCTAATTGAGTAAACAAGTGCTAAGCCCATCAGCCATAATTAGCCCATTACAAGGAAGAGCGCGCCGGCTGTCAGGCCTAATTAAGCACCAGTGTTAGCCGAGGTGTTAGACACGGGAATTATCTGATTCACAAACAATGATTATCTGAAGCAGCGGATCAGGGAGAGAGAGAAGATGGAGCGAGAGAGAGAGAGAGAGAGAGAGAGAGAGCGCCAAAACTACTCTCTCATCACCCTTTCATCAGCTCTCCTCTTCTTTCCCCTCCTCTCCTTTCTTCCTTTCCTCTCTACCGTACACTCTTTTCATCTCCTCCTCTTTTCGTTCTCATCTTCTGCTCTCCTCTCTTTTCACCCATGTAGTTTTTAATGCCAGGATGTGGTATCCCACAGGGCCATTGTCAGGGGGCATTGGCATGCGTGCCCATCCACTAATCTGTTTACAAGTGAAGAGGACCTTGTTAAGCAAGATGGCGCCTCCAGTATCCAGAGGTTGTTCTGATGCAAATATGGAAATATTTTTATTTTATATATTTTTTTTACTACTGTCTGAAAAAGACCAAATCAGATTCATTATATGTCATTGAATCATATGAATTGAATTATTTATCATAGATATTTGTACATCAGTCTCATGCATGGTGACCATATCTGAGTTCAGAACAGATTCAGGACAGTTACATCTTCGTTTTGCATGATGCATGAGCGTGACAAAGGAGGAATATTTGCCTATGGAGTCATTATCATATAAAATGATGTCTCCGGACGGATGTGATACAGCACATTAGGCAGCTAATCAGACAGAGAAGACAGCGATATTTCACAATGCATGTGCTGGCAGGACACATTCACACAGCCATACATCCTGATCCTTGGCGCCCTAATGGCCAAATACCCAAATGAAATCCTCATCAGTTTTTTAATCATGTGCTGTTAGGATGACAGATGTGCAGTGTCATGCACACTGTCTTCAGTTCGCTCTCTGATTCACTGTGATGAAGGGGGAATATAGATTTGTTTCAGGTCAGATGCTTTTATTCACTCTCACTTGTAAATCAGCTGGTGTAGAGTTTTTTCTTCTGTCATTAACAATTGTGTTGTTAATTCATAACTGGTATTTTGGCTTTTGGGTTTTTCAGCGCGGGTTAAAAATGAGTTTCTAAGGTTGCATACACAC
>JAIFZK010000005.1:6435000-6445000 GCA_027481765.1 Tenualosa thibaudeaui
GGAGAGGGGGAAAAGTGATATTTGTTTTCACAGCGCAGCCGTAAATCCCTGGTTAGAGCCGTCAGGGCATTCCAGCGTGAGATAATTCTCCCATCATCCTCTAGCCGCCTCCACACAGCTCCAGCTCAAACGCCATCTCCACGCCATCACTTCAGTCTGACACTGGATGGGAGAGAGATGGAGAGAGAGAGAGAAAGGGACAGAATAGAAGGAGGGAAAGAGGTGGTAACAGGGAGGAAAAAGAAAGATATGGGTGGTAGTCAAAGAATGAGAGAGAGAGAAAGAGAGAGAGCACACACACTCTGGCAGAAGTAATTCCCTCTGCACACACAGTTCATAAAACTACAGCTGTGGCCTGGTAACTGAGACAGAAAAGGAAGAAGCACTGTAGTCTGCTCAGGGGCCTCACACACACCCACACACACTACATAAAACACACACACAGACACATCACGTCACTGATGCACCAGTGAGTATCTGACATGCAAGCACACACCTGCTTCCCCACAACCTCACACCCCCATGGAGACAGAGTTAGTGGGTGGTGTGTGTGAATGCACATATGTGTTTGTGTGTGTGTGTGTGTGTGTGTGTGTGTGTGAGGCGGGTGAGGGGCAAAACAGTGTGAGAATGACTGATGGTGAGAGAAAGGACAAAAAGATTAGCATAGAGTAGAGAGAGAGAGAGAGAAATAGAGAGAGAGAAAATGCCTAGAAAGACATTCTCCCTACTTCCTGTCCATGTGACTCTCCCTCCCTCTCCCTGGCTGTGGAAGAGTTATATTTACCCCAGGCATGCCAAGGAGCTGTGTTGATGTAAATGGATAGAGAAGGAGGGAGTCAGAAAAATGAAAGAAATGAAAAAGATGTATAAGAAAGAAAGGGATGGAGGAACAATTGACAACAGGTGTGCATGGAGAAGAACTGCAAGTATCAGCAGTAGGAGGAGAACAACAGAAGAAAGAAGATGGAGGAGATAGAGAGAGATGATGAAGATGAAGGGAGGGTAGAGAGAGGGTGTGTGTGAAAGGGAGAGACAGAGATGTCTGTGTGTGTGTGTGTGTGTGTGTGTGTGTGTGTGTGTGTAAGTAGCCTGTAGGGTTTAAGCCCCCCATCCCACCCCAGCCCCCCAGCTCAGTCTCCCAGAGGAGTGTCAGATATTCAGTTAACACTGGATCCCATTTACAATGTGGATTTACAGATGTCCAACCTCATTGTGAAATCATGACGTTCTCATCCACTGCATCTCTTGGGATGTATTAGTGTGTGTGTGTGTGTGTGTGTGTGTGTGTGAGAGAGAGAGAGAGAGAGAGAGAGAGAGAATGGAAGCTGGAAAAAAAGTGTCAGTGTGTGTTTTATTCAGACTCTCTCCTCTGTCATGCAGACCTATAAAGTAATGCAAAGGCCCAGAGAGACTGAGGATGTGCAGATGTTTGCACAGATACACCACATGGCATGAACTCCATAAAGATGCCTCACTGTGCTGGCTGCAGTATGTGAGAGTGAGGCTGGAACAATGGCGATGAGGTGTGTGTGTGTGTGTGTTTGTGTTTGAGGGGATGAATAAGATTATGTGGCTGTGGTGTAGTACAGTATGTTATTTAGTAAACACAGCACCTTTTCACCACTGAGTCCAGTGGAGGGGGATGGGTCAGGGTGCATGTCGGGGGGTGGTCCTTGTGACCCAGGGCCCACCCCATGGCTTCACCTTGACCTCCTCCTCTCCTCTCCTGCTCTTTTTCTCTCCTTTTTCTCTCTCTTCTCTTCTTCCTGCCTCCTCTCTACACCTTTCCTCTCCTTTCCTCTCTTCTCCTCTCTGCTCCCTCTCTTCTCCTCTCCCCTCCTTGCCTCTGGTTAATTCACACTAATTACATTCTTCAGTGACAGGAAGTTGGCCTGTAGCAGCTCTGCCATGTACACACACACACATGCACACACACACACACACACACAGACACACACACACACACACACAGACTGAGGAGTACTCTGTCCTCATGTGCTATTGTCCCTACCCTCTTACCTACCTCTGTATGTGTGTGTGTGTGTGTGTGTGTGTGTGTGTGTGTGTGTGTGTGTGTGTGTGTGTGTGTGTGTGTGTGTGTGCACGTATACTGAGTGGATGGATCATTGGTGATGACAAATTAATACATGCAATTGAAAGAAAAGAGGAAGGATAAAGGAGGGAGGGGGTCATACGGTGGTGGTGATGGTGGGGTGGGGATGGGGGTAGGGGGGGCAGATAGAAAGAGAGTGGAGAAGAGAGAGAGAGAAAGATAGAACAAGGATTAGAGGGACCATTTTTTTCTCTCCTCTCCATCTTCACTGTGCAGAGATGTGTATCTCTCTCTTCACAGCCCCTCTGCTCCCCTCAGTATGGAGGAGAGTGAAGCTGCACCTCCCTGCCCATCACTCACTCACTCACTCACTCACTCACCCTTACTCACTCTTACTCACTCACCCCTACTCACTCACTCACTCACCCACTCACCCTTACTCACTCTTACTCACTCACTCACTCACCCACCGACTCACTCACTCATTCTCTCACTCACCCCCACTCACTCACTCACTTACTCTAAGGGCACTTTAGGAGCAGCTCACTCCACTATATCTAATAATTCACTATATGTAAGGGATAATGGCCGACGAGGTGACTAGTTTGATGGAGATAATGGCAAGGTGGCGGCAAAGAACTCTGAGTCGTGTGAAGTATGAAGCAGAATTGCTTTGGCCAAGTTTCCATCGACCTGGTCACTTTGAAGGCCTTTATCCTGCTTATCTCCAATTTGTATTTAGGATATAATTCTATCTCTAACTTTCTTTGTATTTAGGAATCTTGTGGATAAACTACAGAAAATGACCTACAGGTATAGCTACCGTTACGGGAGAAAGTACAGTGTGAAATACTTTACTGTGGTTGTAATGGTTACAATTTATAAGCGCATTGATATGGAATGGTGATTCAAATTTTTTGGATCTGCTTTAAAGGTAGGCAGTTATACAAACTGAATTCCCACCTCATCAGTAAAGCGAATCCCATCGTTAAGGGAGATCATTTTTAATAAACTATTCTGTTATTTGGAAGATGTGTTTATGTGTTTTGATGTGTGTGGGGGGTGTTTTCTGAAATGTCTTCTCTCCCTGAGGCGATATCATTGAGGGGTGGGTGAGTGGGTGTCTTTTCCTGAGAGGGTGAAGTGGGGCGGAGACAGAGGTGGTGGTGGCGCGTATCTCAGCGATCCAGCCCAGCTGTTTGGTGTTGGGTTGCAGGCTTTGGCCTGCGTTTGTCTTTACTATATAATTAAAGGATCTGCGGAGGCCTGCAGTGCGGCACGATGAACTCATTACTGCACGGCATCACAATACTCTTATCGCCCTCACTCACTCACTCACAACGCCATTATCCAAAGCTACACGCGGGGAACTGACCATCAGAAACAAATTATATGGAATACTGAACTTTGCATCAACCAATCACTGGTGCAGTATTTATATCATGCATTTCAACTATTCAGAGTACCATAGACCTACATAGTGTGGCATAAAATGTGTATATTTTCAATGTCTGTTTTGACCTTTGCCACCATGGCAGTTGGTGTTGGGATTATCTTCTGCGTATTCTGTGCTCTCCCACATTGGTCATGGAATCGATAGGCTGCTGCTTGCACAGAACCGAGCCTCACGCCAGGGTTGAGCTGGACGAGGGCCAAGCCCAGGCCACACTAGGGCCAAGCGCTAGATGCTCTAGCTCTGTTCTTGTATCATTTAGCCAGACTGTCTTCAAGAGAAACAGAGAGGGGCAGGTGAAAGGAGGAAGAAAAAGAGAGAGAGAGAGATAGAGTGAGAAAGAGAGACATAAGAGATGTTTAAAAGGCTCCACTGCTGCAACATTTAACTTAGACTATCTACCAAATCTCCATTAAAAACAGTGCCATGCAAGTATACAAGCAAGAGAGAGAAAGAGAGAACAAGAGAAAAAGAGAGAGATGGTGAGAGAAAGACAGAAAGAGGAGGGAGGGAGGGAGAGAGGTAGCAGAGGACGCTCCTCTTTTTTTGTTATGAATATAATACGTCTCTTGTGTGCGGCTGGGACAAGGGCCCTTGTGGTGGGCCCTAATCCCCCAGCTATCTTTCACACTGTGCTAGTTACGGAAATTAGCACTGCAGAAAGCCATGAGCATCCGTCAGCAGGGGCCTTATTAACTGTCTCTGAGAGGTTATGAGGGGGAGAGAGAGAAGAGTCCACACACACAACACCCACACACACACACACACACACACACACACACACTTAGATACTTCCACCATAAGGCCAGCTGTGAAGAGTCAGTGACATACTGGCCCCAGGGCCACTGTGCGCATACACACACTCAGTCACACACACACAGCATGTGCATGCACATATACATACATGGACACACACACACATACACACACACACACACAGCATGTACCCCAGGAGAGAATCAGAGAGAGGAATCAGTGACTCTCCACAACGCTGTAGGATCACGTAAATGCGCAAAGACATGCATGCATATGTAAGCATGAATGAATGAATGCATATGCTTCAGATGGGAGACCAGCAAAGTTTCACTCTGGAATGTGCACACACACACAGACACACACACACACACACACACACACACACACACACACACACACACACACACACACACAGACATACACACAAACCAGGCTTGGTTTCAGCAGCTGCTGTCTCTATTGTGTTCTTAACATCCTTCCTTCAACTCATCATCTTCCTTTTAGGCCAAAATAAGTGTGTGTGTGTGTGTGTGTGTGTGTGTTTGTGTGTGTGTGTGTGTGTGTGTGTGTGTGTGTGTGTGTGTATGTGTGTGTGAGATCATTGAGACCTTGAGGGACAGGGAGGGCCTGTTGATAGCAGAGCTGGACACCCATGGGATTTTGTGAATTAAGCCTTATGAGAGAGAGAGAGAGAGACAGTGTGTGTGTGTGTGTGTGTGTGTGTGTGTGTGTGTGTGTGTGTGCTGAAAGGGGTCTTCTCATGGCACTCTTTCCCACATTGCTTTTCACCTCTAGGGCTTCTTGAGGGAGCTGCAATCAGCATAGATATCCATCCCAAACTTTCTCTTCTTGCCCCATTCCCAGGAATACATGCACACACACACACACACACACACACACACACATACACATACACAGGGAGACACACAGACTAACTTAAATACAGACAAACAGTACACACATGGTCATGAATATATACACATACTCACTAATACACACACACAATCACACACCACTGCATTTACATAAGTCTGGTGGGTGTGTCATCCACATCATAAATCTGCTGCGTTGCAGACATTGATTTCGATAATAGCATGGGGCTCGGTGCGATGTGGTGCCGCTCGGATACCTCAGCCCGGGTCCATCCATCTGTGCAGAAGGACCCAGCAGTAATGGGAAAACACTGTATTGCCGCGGGCAACCCCCAATGCAGCCTATCAGAGCCACCGCAGCACATGATGCGTCGGTGCTAGGCGTAATTCCATTATTTTGGCTCGTAGCGGGAGATGGGGGTCGGAGAGGGCCATGAACCTGGGGGGCCACACGGGACCTGGGGAGGCTGTGTGTGTGTGTGTGTCTGGGAGGGTTGGTGACAAGTTGGGGGGATGGTTGTGTCGGAAATTATGCCGTTGTCAGACAGAATGGCTTTCTCGCTTAGGTGAGTTAGTGAAGTGTCAGGTGAGCTGTGCGTGTGTGTGTGTGTGTGTGTGTGTCTATAATGGAGGGACTAGAAGAGGTGGTTCCCCCGTAATAGGTTTTACACACACCAAGCCTCCCTGAACTTCTTTGGAGGATCAGAGGTATTTAAGCATCGAATTTGCAGTTTGTCTCTCCTCTCCTCCTGCCTGCAGGTACACACAGTGGGGGAGAGCTATGTATGTGTGATGTCCACTGCTTTGCCTTTTGGAATATGGCCCTACAGCCTGTTAGCTGCTAGGGGTGTTCTGTCTGGACTTTTATAGTTTTCAACAACAGTCTATTTCATTGTGCTTTGATGGTAAACTTAACTTAACTAAACTTAACTTAACTTTGATGGTAAACCTGTAAAATCATTAACTAATCAACGAGATTCATAAAAGGAAAAGAAGGAAAGAAAGAGAGGGAGAGAGAAGGAGAGAGAGAGAGAGAGAGGCCATTTGAATGTTTTCTCGGAGATGAAACTTCCTCTAAGTGAGTATTTGTGTGTGTGCATGCATGTGTTTGTGTGTGTACGCAGATAAGCTGTGAATTTATGCGCTCACACACTCCACACACACACACACACACACACACACACATACAAAAGGTGGGGCGTGAGCCTTCACCCCTGACTCAGAGGAGGAAGCAGGAGGCTGTGAGTCTCCAGCAGGCTGACACGCCTTGAGGCACAGCCCACTGAGGTGCCCCTTCAATGGGGAGAGAGAGCAGAAGGGGGCGAGGGGTCGAGGGTGGAGGGGAGAGAGAGGGAGAGAGAGAGAGAGAGGGTGAGTAAGAGAAATGAGGAAATGAGGAGAGTGATGTTAAAAGAGGGGGGGAGAGAAGAGGAGGGACCAAGAGAAAGGTCTACGATTAAAAAAGAGAGGGTAAAGGAGAGTGCGAAAGAGAGCAGGTGATGAATAAGGCAGACAGAGAAACAGAGACAAGGAAGGAAGGAGTGAGACAGAAATAAGAAAGACAGCAGTGAAGACAGGAAATGGGAAAAGGTGAAATAGAAGAGTGAGGGAGGGATGTGAAGTGAAGGTGGGGCCTACAGGAATCTTGGGGGCATCATTAGGTGTGTGACTGTGTGTGTGTGACTGTGTGTGTGTGTGTGTGTGTGTTTATTTGTGTGTGTGCCCCTTCACCTAACGTCATAGTCTTACTCACATATACATACACTTAGTGAAACAAATAGCAATGTCTGAGGACACAGCTGTGGTTTTGCCTACTAATTCTCAGTTATCATCTGAATCTATTTTTAGCATTTGACTCAGTCTTTTATCATTTATTAATGTTTGCAATGATGTCATTACAGGGAACGAATCACATTTGGAAATGTCGAATTAGGAATTCCTGGAATAATAGATAGCTCCCTCTCTAGACTGATTTAGATGTGTTCTCTTGGATAGATACACTGCTGGAATACAGACAATAAGGATGTCAAATGCCAAAGGCATTGTGCAAGTGTGTGTGTTTGTGTGTGTGTGTGTGTGTGTGTGTGTGTGTGTCTCGTCACTTGGTTTGATGGAGTGGATGATGATAAAAGAGGTGAAGTGTTTGGCTGCAGGGTGGTTACGTATGATAAATCAATAGAGGCTTTAGTGTGTGTGGGTCTTTGTGTGTGTGTGTGTGTGTGTGTGTATGTGTGTGTGTGTGACCCGTCTGCACTGGGTTACAGGCTATTCCACGTGGCCAATCATAGGGCTTCTCTGTTGTGATAGCCAGAGCAGTTATTAACCCACAGAAAACAACTGATGGTTTGTTGGTGGAGGAAAGGACAGGGCCTCCCCACCACATCACTTAAGTCCTACCACACCACTGGAGAGAGAGAGAGAGAGAGAGAGAGAGAGAGAAAAGGTAGGAGTCCCAAAGAAGGAGGTAGAGAGACGGAGAAAGGGAGGGGGTTAGAATGAGAGAAATGGAGAAAGAGAGAAACAGAGAGAGAGAGAGAGAGAGGGGAGGGGGCCAAAGTTTGCCAGCACAAATTGGAGCCATGTCCTGGCCTGGCTAATGAAAAGCAGATCAGTACTGGAACAATCCCTGTTCTGTTAGAGCCTGTCAGTCAGATTCCCCCTGATGCCTTCTTCTTTTTCACCTCTCCCTCCCTCACTCTTCTTCATTCTTTTTATTTCTCTCTTTCATGATCACTTCTTTTTCTCTGTGTCGCTATTTCTCTCTCTTTGTGTCCACCTTTCTCCACCCTTTCCTCTTGTTCTCAACCTCATTCTTTCCCTTCCCTCATTCTCTCCCCTATTTCTCTCCCTCCCTCATTCACTCGTTGGTGTGAACAGTCTTGTTTCTGTCAACATGAGCCATTGAGATGACCAGAAATGAAACCAACAGAGGAGTGAATTCTCCTGTTCCTGAGAGAGAGAGAGAGAGAGACAGAACGAGAGAGAGAGAGTACGAGAGAACTGTTTCAGTGTAGTCAACACTACTCTGATGAGGTTATTCTCATGTTATATGTCCTCAGTCCAAAAAAGGAGTTTGATTTCTTGAAGTGTTCTCTTAGAAAAGGTGTTGTGCCTGTCTTAACCATGCCACACATGTCTGTATAGCCACTGGGCCTCTCCTTAAGACCCATCTGTATACATGTGTTTGTGTGTGTGGACCTGTTGCTCTTTTGTTTCAATTCTGTTCAGTTCAAGAAAGCTTTATTGGCATGAACGTTAGAGTAAAATTATTGCAATCTGTCTTTCTCTGTCATTTTACATTAGCACAACACACTGCAGTCAGACACTGAACTTATATGAACCTTTTGAAGATAGTCCGGCTTTCCACAGTATCCATACCTGTTCAGATCGATTGGGATATCAGTAAGTGCTTGTGATAAGACTCAAATATTATCCTAAAAGGTCAGGTGTGGTCCTACATGGACAAATACAAAAAGATCAATTTGTTTATTTCTTACATCCCACAAACAATATATTGTAAGATGGGTTTCGTTGCTGAACATGTCAAGACTGTTCTGCTAATGCAGAGATATGAGCAGTTATATTTCATGCAGTTTTTGCATTTTGAATGAAATTAGTCAATATTTCAGGGAAAAAAAGGGTGCAAGGAGTTGTTAAAAGCTGGGCTAACATTCAAATTATGTTGAACTTCACTGGAACATAAGAAAACAAACAAACAAAAAAATTGTCTCCCAAACTGTTCCCAAAAAGTAAAAAAAAGAACTAATCTCAAAGAAATAGAGAAGATAAAAAGAAAACGGCAGTTAGTGTAAATCAAATGTGAGAGAGGGGTGTTTATGTATAACTAGAGGTGTGCTCTCTGCCTGTCTCTTTCTCTCTCCCTCCCTTTCTCTCTCCTGCTCTCTCTCCCTCTTTTTTTTCTCTTTCTCGGCTGAAAAGTGCTGATCCCAGCCAAATGGTGGGGGCTGCAGGCCGGCGAGGTAAGGGGATCTGTGAATGGTGTGAAAGGCATTAAGAGCCAGTAATAATTGGAAGGCAGCCTAGAGAATCCAAATATAATCTTACAGCAGGAACACTTGTAATACACTCAGTCTGGACGCAGACCAGCACTGAAAGCAAAGCAAAGGGTGAAAGGCAGGGGTTGGGGAGGGTGGAAGGGAAGCACGTGTGTGTGTGTGTGTGTGTGTGTGTGTGTGTGTGTGTGTGTGTGTGTGTGTGGGGTGGGGTGTCTGTATCATCAAAATACTGCTGTGTTGTCCTATTCATATGGCCAAAGAAAACAGAATAGTGTTTTTCTGTCGTGTTCAGTAGATATTCTTTTTTTCTGTCACACTCTCCATACACTTCACACACTCCACACACACACACACACACACACACACACACACACACACAGTGTGTGAAATCCATTCAGCCCTTTTATCACTACTTGGATATTCTTACATCAGAATAGTTGTTGAAAATATCCACACAAGCACCACCTTACAGTGATGTTGAACATATCAAATAATATAGAACATATTTGAAATGATAAAAACACATCCTCAGTAATGAGGATTATGCCTGATAATGCCTGTATCTCTTGAGTCAGTTGCTATTAGGTCTCCCTCAGCCAAGTTCACCAGCTGTCAGAAATGATCTCAGCACAGACTGTGTGTCCTATGTGATGGCTGTATAGAACATTTGTAATTTTGTCCTGTTCAGTTTATAATTGAATGAGGATTAAAGGCAAGATTATTAGGCAAGAGAGAACAGTAATCAATATATGTGTGTGTGTGGGTGTGAGTGTGTATGTGTGTGTGTGTGTGGGGGGGGGGGTTCTGTGAGCAGGTGGGGTTCCCTGAAAAGCTGCAAGGAAGTTAG
>JAIFZK010000005.1:6452500-6462500 GCA_027481765.1 Tenualosa thibaudeaui
GCTTGACTCTGTAACAGGCTAGGGCAACCCCCTGGTTTCCGGCAGACGTCCAGAGGTGTTGCAGATGTGCACTAATGAACGCACCCACGTCAATGGCACAGGCCTGAGAGGGAACGGACACACAGACACACACACACACACACACACACACACACACACACACACACCTGGAGAGAGATACTGTATCTAAATGAGAAGAGGCAAACAAAGAAGTTGGTAGAGAAAAGCATGGTGAAAAGAGAGAGCGTTAGAGAAGAGAAGACGAAGAGAGAGAGGGAGTAGAAGAGAAAAGAAGGAAGAGAGAGACTCCCGGAGCTCCAGGAAACCTTCTAACAAGGCCCTTCTGACAATTCAGCAGACCAGGGCTGTCTGGGGTGTTTAAGAAGAGGGTAAATCTGTCATTCCCACCTTCTAACACACACACACTCACACACACACACACACACACACACACACACACAGCTACCTCCCTGCCTCTGGTCAACAGCTGGAAGAAATTAGGCTGTCTCTCCTGCTGTGGATGATAGCCCGTCCATAAGCCTCCCCTGAATTCAGTGCAATTTATTTAGGAATTAAGAAAATGTAAATTTGTGGCATGGTCATGAAAAGAAGGAGCGCTTTATTCCTCACACAACAACAGCACTGAGTAAAATGTAGGGAGAAGAGAGACAAGGAAAAGAGAAAAAGACGGACAAGGGATTGTGGTCACTTACATGTCTACACACACACACACACACACATAGACACTCACACACAGACACACACACACACACACACACACACACACTCACTCACACACACTGTCAGGGCACTGAACGGGAGTAAATTGTGTCATATAGGACCATTGTTCACACTTATAGTGCACAGACTTGCAGACACCCTAAACTGCACACACACACACACACACACACACACACACACACACACACACATCAAATGGACATGAGGGACATGGCTCCTTCAAAATTCCCTTTAAGTGACCTCAGTAACACACACACTTGTGCACACACACACACACACACATACACACACAAACACACACACACACACACAAAGGGACATGGCTCCTTCAAAATTCCCTTTAAGTGGCCTCAATAACACACACACACATACTGTACTCTAATCTATATCTCTCAAATCCCTTGTCCCACATGACGTGAGGAGTGTGTGGGGCCCCCTGGCCTCCCCTCCGCAGCTCACAATTAGGGTGTGTGTGAGCCGACAGGCCATGTGTCTGGCTGATTTGCCACTGCGTTGGGAGCTATATTACTCAGCTCGGGGTGCCTGACGCGCAGAAATATCGCTTCCTTCGCACATGTTTTTCCAATGGGCTGCAGTGTGTGCCGCCTCTCAGAAAGATAATTGCTACGACAACATTAGCCTCTCAACAAAATTAACCGCGTTACCTCATGTTACCCGGTGTCTGTAAACCCAGAGGCTCTCACTTCTTTAACACAGCCCTCTTTCACACATGCACACACACACACACACACACACACACACACACACACACACATACACTGGGGCTGATCTCTTTGAGCTACACTCTCCTTCACCTTTAATTTCTCCTTCAAGCAGAACAACACATAGTCACTTTTAACAGTTAATAGTTGCTATGAGAGACAGGCAAAAGTATAGGATAGAGGGAGAAAGTATGTGTGTGTGTGTGTATGAGTGTGTATATGTGTGTGTGTGTGTGTATATGTGTGTGTGTGTGTGTGGTGGGGAGTCAGTTTCCCTGGCCTGTCAGGGCCCGTTGAGTCCTAAAGTTGTAGTTTTGACATGGGCCGAGTCATCTGTCGACGCAACGGACAGCATTTATCATCCTGTGTGACAGCTATCTCCTCCCCACCACCAGCACACGCACACACAAAGGGATCAGTTTTCAGAAGTGTGTAGAAAAGGAGAGACAAGGATGAACTGATAGACAGAGAGAGAGAGAGAGAGAGAGAGAGAGAGACAATGTTAGATAGAGAGAGAGGTGGAGACTGAATTGAAGACTAATAGTGAAAAATGAGGATGAGTGGTAGAAAGCGAGTGACGACAAGAAGATGGGACAGGTAGACAGAGTAGGAAAGGAAGAGAGAGAGAGACCACAAAAAAGGTTGAGAGTGAGAGCTCTAGAAGAAGTGGTAGAGAGTGAGAGCGTGCTAAAGGAAGAGTTAGAGTGAGAGAAAAAAATGAGAGAGAGAGAGAGCGCGCTAGAAGAAGAGGTAGAGTTAGGGGCTTGTGTTTGTCTCGGGGATAAAGAGGAGCCTTTCTGGCAGCAGCCCGGCCACACTCAGACTCCCCCACACACAATGTCCTCTCTGTCTCCTGCAGAATGGAGCTCCGGACTAGAATCAGCTTTCAATTAGCTCGCACCACTCACTGCCTCTCCATCTCTCCATCTCTCTCTCTCACTCTCGTCCTCCATCCCTTGTTTTTCTCCTGCCCCCCACGCCCCCATGGATCTCTGGGTCGCATCCAAAGTAGTGGGTCTTTTCAACTTGGCGTTGTAAAGCACAAAAAACATTTTTAATAATAATGAATAATTCATGATTTCAACATGTCATATTGATGAATAAATATAATTTTAATGATTTTTTAATGAGTATTTCATCTCATAGATGGACATAGACACTCACACACACACACACACACACACACACACACACACACACACAAACTTATATACAGTGCACAGACACACACTCCATAAAGAAGCTTTTAAAATTCTTAAAATTCTCTTTCTCTGCTCCTCCCTCCCTCCCTCTCTCTCACTCTCTCTCTTCCTCAGCCCCTGCAGTTAAGCCCATCCTCCATGTGTTCAGATGGTGCATTAGATTATAGGCAGCCCTCTGACATCCAAATTGTAGCTTATTTCAGGCTAATGGCTCTGGGGAGGTGAGGTGTGCACAGCCACCGCCGGATGCCTACAGTGTTGTGGCCTCGCCTCAAGGACCACCGCCAGCGTCGGGGACAAAAGGGGCCCCTGGCACTTCCAGGGCCCCTGCTTTCTCAGTAGGCAACCTCACTCCACCACCCCCCCGACACACACACACAGAAATTATAGTGCAGACATACATATACGGACACTAAACGAGTCGTCTGTTCAGGGGCTAAGTGCACAGCATTTTTGTTCATGCTGACAGTTATTATAATTTCTTTTTATTTTATTTTATTTTTCTCTCAGTGGATTTTTTCTCTCACACATTCTCTGCTCTTTCCTCCCTCCTCACTTCTCTCTGAGCTTTTCCAGGGTCTGTCAGTGTGTTTCACTTATGTGGCAGTAAATGGCATCAGACAGTATGTTTAACATGCAAAGAGTCATGTAGCTGTGGCATGAAGAGAGACGCAGTGTCTGTGCTGGAGGTGATTGGGTCACTGATGTGCGCTGTCTGACTCATGGTAATGGTGGGGTTTGGATAGATCTATTGCACAATCACAGTTTCTCCCATCAGGAGCTGTCAGAGCTGGACTGGGGAAATCAGTGCAGAACGGGCAGTGTGTGTGTGTGTGTGTGTGTGTGTGTGTGTGTGTGTGTGACAGAGAGAGAGAGAGAGAGCCTCTGTGTGAGTGATGGGACAGGGAGGAGAAAAAACGAGTGGCTGAGTGTTAGGTCGATGAACACACATTTGTTTGTGTGTGTGTGTGTGTGTGTGTGTGTGTGTGTGTGTGTGTGTGTGAGAGAGAGAGAGTAATGACAGTGAATCATGTCTTTGATTCATGGTCTATAAATAGCCTTGTCTGCCCCTGAGGTCAGAGATGCTTTCTTTAAAAATACAAGCAATAGATAAACACACACACACACACACAGATGTTTTCTTTTAAATTAAACCCTAATAAGGATGGCTTTTTTCAGTCTATAGAGCGTCAGTGTTTGAGTCGTCAGTGATGTCAACCCTCTCTGGATAAAGTCACGACTGTGTCTTTACTTACATTTGTCTGTTGTTTTGACCCTGACCTCACCTAATCACTTTCACACACACACTCTCACACACACACGTACCTACACCCACCCACACTCACACCCATACACAAAACTCATACTCATATACACACATAAGCATACATACAGTACATAGGCAGACCTACACCTGCAGACACACACCTACACAGGTCACACACACACACACACACACACACAGGCCTTCTTTGCCTTTGGTGTGTCCGTGGTGGTTCTCAGGCTGGTGTGGGGTATTTCCCAGTGCTGTGAAAGATGAGCCCATCTCAGCTCAGCTTCCTCCTCTCTGTCCTGCTCCCATTCACCACCGTGATCAAGAATGCTGCGGCGGATGGGGGCAAGAATACCGCCCCACAACAACAGGCTTTGTCCGATCAGGGCACAGGAGTGTGTGTGTGTGTGTGTGTGTGTGTGTGTGTGTGTGGGGGCCTCGGCAGCAGGTGTTGTCCACTGGGACTGGCCTGAGCTCTCTTTGTGAATGAAATCAGGATGTGTGTATGAGTATGTCTGTGCAAGTATGTGTGTGTGTGTGTGTGTGAGAGAGTGTCTGAGTGTCTGAGTGTGTGAATGGAGTCAGGATATGAATATGGGATATGGAGGCTCCCTCCAGAGCACCTGCACTTGCCCCTGACAAAAGGCCAAGAAGAGAGAGAGGGAGAGAGGAAATGATATCCGCGACACATTCCACCATGCATCCTTTACTGCAGAGCAGGAAGAGAGTGACCCCCACCCCCCGTCCCATCCACCCATCTCCGTCATGCTTGATTGCACCTCTCTCTATTTCCTCCTCTCACACTCCTCCTCTCTCGCTTCTTGTATTCCCCCTCTGGGTTTCTATCCTCTCTCTCTCTCTCTATTCTGTTCTCATACCCCTGAACAACCTGTCCTCTCAGTGAGCTTACCACACTCTCCCGTGTGTATATGTGTGTGTGTGTGTGTGTGTGTGTGAGATGGGAACCTGTTGTAGGAGGGGGAATATGATATGTGCTGCTCTTGTCAGGTGTGCTGCTGAAGCAGGCTTCTTCGGCTGTCAACAAATATTCATCTGTGAGCTCTGCCATTCATAACATAGCAGAAGTTGGAGGAACTCTCTCTCTGTGCATTCTCTCATCTCCCTCTCTCTCTCTCTAGCTATCTCTCTCTCTCTCATTCTCTCACTATGTCCTGGTCCCTCGTTCTTTTCTGATTATGACTGCAGGAGTCAGGGTGGCCCCTTTAAGAAATGGATCACAGTGACCTCCTTCCAACCCAGCTACACACACACACACACACATACACACACACAGCTCTAGCCCCCTGGTCTGATCCCTATCAGTGAAGTGGCGATGTAAGAGGTAAGCAGACAGAACCAGATTGAGTTCTCAGCCAGAGAGAAGGAGTGATACCCCTTTCCTCTTCTGACCACCCACACTGATGCCCCCCCACAACCAGCCCACCCCAAACCCTCCCTGGTCCGCCACCACCCTAGACACCCCGTCTGCCTCGTTATGAGCCCCTGTCACAAGCCAGACCAGTGCTGGCCCAGACCTCACCTCCATATTTGTCACTCTAAGCTTGCTAGAACTTTCAAGAATGTTTCAAGGTTGCATTGCCTGGCCTTGATTTTAGGCCAAATCACGTCATTTCCTGCACTCTGCCACCTGCCTTAAGTCCTCACATTCCCAGAATCCTCCCTGCTGCCCTCTCTGGTTCTCACTGCCCTTATTGAGGCCATGACACCTGGACCAGAGACCAGGCAGGAGCAACCCCAGCCCGCTGTGTGTCGCTCCATTGCCTGTGGTGTGTGTTTGGCTCAGAACCTGCTGAGAACCAGAGGGCAGCAGAGACTGGACCTGACACATTAGCCTCCCTACTGCTCCACACACACTCCACCACCGCCATTGCACAGAACCCTGTCTCTCTCTCTCTCTCTCTCTCTCTCTCTCTCTCTCTCTCTCTCTCTCTCTCTCTCTCTCTCTGTGTCTGGCTGACTGCGCCTCAGGTGAGAGGTTGAGAAAGAGAGAGAAAGGGAGAGAGAAAGAGAAAGAGACATTTTCACAAAAAATGCAGAAAGAAAGAGAGGAAGATAAAGGGAAGCTTTTTCACCTTTGTCTCCATAACAGACAGAAAGTGCGGGAGAGTGAGTGAGTGAGTGAGTGAGTGAGTGAGTGAATGAATGAGTGAGTGAGTGAGTGAGTGAATGAATGAGTGAGTGAGTGAGTGAGTTTGTGAGTGAATGAGTGAGTGAGTGAGTGAGTGAGTTTGTGAGTGAATGAGTGACTGAGTGAGTGAATGAGTGAGTGAGTGAGTGAGTGATTGAGTGAGTTTGTGAGTGAATGAGTGATTGAGTGATTGAGTGAGTGAATGAGTGAGTGAGTGAGTGAGTGAATGAGTGAGTGAGTGAGTGAGTGAATGAGTGAGTTTGTGAGTGAATGAGTGATTGAGTGAGTGAGTGAGTGAGTGAGTGAGTGAATGAGTGAGTGAGTGAGTGAATGAGTGATTGAGTGAGTGAATGAGTGAGTGAGTGAGTGAGTGAGTGAGTGAGTTTGTGAGTGAACGAGTGAGTGAATGAGTGAATGAGTGAGTGAGTGTTTTCACTTCTCTCATGTGGGCTGGCTCTGAGGTGAGCTGGCGGTGTGCACTATCAGCATTGTTGGGACACTTCACCTGTAAACACCCTGGCCTGGGGAATGGGGGCAAGCAGAGGGGCATTGTTGGGACACTTCACTCGTTAATACTCCCCTCCTTGCAGGTAGGGGTTGGTGAAGGGCATCCAAAATGCCCTCAGTAGGTTTGATCACTGATCCCCAGTGCCCTGAAGTGGCTGGCCATCTGACCTGCCCGCCACTACCTGTGTGTGTGTGTGTGTGTGTGTGTGTGTGTGTGTGTGTACTCACCCCCATGGTGCAGCACACCCTGAGCCAATGGCTTTGGATGTGTCTCTGTTCCTCTTGGTAGTGGGGTCAGAGAGATAAGGACAGGTGTGTGTGTGTGTGTGTGTGAGGGGAAGCTTGACTTTCAGAGGAGAGGAAGAGGGGATGAGGACATGAATGCAAGAGAGGGGGTGGTGGAGGTGTGTGTCGGGGGGTGTACTGAAACTCCAAACCCCCCGCACATCTGATAACGACAGCACATTAAAAGTTAGTGTAAAGGAGAAGGTTAGCGGTAAAATGTCAATAACAGCCTAGAAAGAGAGAGAGAAAGAGTCAGAGAAAGGAGGGTGAAAGAGAAGGAATAGACTGAATGAGAAAGGCAGAGAAATTAAGGTAAAACGTGAGAGTGAGTGGCAAATTGAACAAAAAACAACAGTGAAAATCAAAAGGAAAAAGTGGGGGTCTGTATGAGTGTGTGTGTGTGTGTGTGTGTGTGTGTGTGTGTGTGTGTGTGTGTGTGTGTGTGTGTGTGTGTGAAGTGGTGAGGTTTGAAAAGGTAAGCTTTTGACATGCCGTAGATTCGTCATGTCTGGAAAACTAATCCATGGCTGTGTGTGAGTGTCAGTGAGGACCATAGACAGAGACATTGCGGTGCTCTCTCTTGCACACACACACACACACACACATACATACATGCACACACACTCCCCATTGACATATTGAGTGTGTGTGACAAATGAACTGTGGGAAACTTCAGGTGCTTGTCAATGACATTGATTCCCTCGAGCAGTGCAACGCAGATCAATCAACAGGGGGGTTGCACTGTTGGCCGCTCGCGTTCACTCACTCTCTAACTGTCTCTGTACACACAGACACACACACACACACACACACACAGTCGCACAGTGATCATCTCTATTGCTAAACTCATCGCCCGCTGACAGATGGTGTGCGTTCCCTCTCGTGCACGCTCCCAATGGCAGCGCACGTGACCCCCCCGCCTTTCAAACGAGCAGCTCCACGTGTCTAGCATTACCGCAGAGACACTTTGATGACCAATGTATTTACCGACACAGAAAGAAAGGAGAGAGAGAGAGAGAGAGCAAGAGAGAGACTCTCTCTTTCCTGGCCCCTCTTTTTTATGGTCCCCACCGTAAAACGGTCAGCTTGAAAATATGAGAGAGGCGGCGGGAGACAATGAGTTGCCACTGGGATCCTCTTACAGGCAGGCGCTTCATCCACCGCGTAAGACGACACGCTCAGGAAGCACTCCCAGGAGCGAGGGGGCATCGAGATGTGGCGCTCGTAAAACAACCTGAACACCCACACATACACCCATCCACCCACACACACATACACACATGCACACACACACCCAAACATGTTTGTAATATGTTTGCTATATGCTATGTGCTTTGTTTGAGACAAGACTCCAAAACCACAAAGCCAAAAGTCCCTCTTTCACTGTGTGTGTGTTTGTGTGTGTGTTTGTGTGTGTGTCTTTGTGGGACTGACTGAGCTGACTGCTCTGTCAGTAAACACCAGCTCACTGGTACGTCTAATGATCATTTTTGTTTATTGTCCAAGCCATAAAATGCTCTAAAATTCCTATTAAAGATGAACTGATATAGATAGTTAATCAAAACAATAATGGAGATGTTTATGGTCAGTAAAACCCAAGTTAAGGGGATAATCTTTCTTTGCTTGATACTGTTTGATAAGTTCGATTACAAAACCCACATTCTCAATTCAATTTCAGTGTTCGCCTGTGGAATGCTAACTTACTTTATTACTCAGACCAACATGCTATTCCAAAATGTTGAAAATATATGAGTGTTCTTCTCATGTTCTCATAAACTAAACCTCATCCTGAAATTAGAACCTAACCCCTCTGACTGCTGACTGCCAATTTCTTTATTCTGTCTGAGTTCATACACAAATCAAACTTCTGCTCCCTGGAAATGAAGTGTGTGTGTGTGTGTGTGTGTGTGTGTTTCTTGGTGGGTGCAGGCTGTTACTCTGTGGTATAGTGTCAGTAAATGTGGGAAGTCGGGTTAATTGATCAGACTGTTTGAATTTTAAAGCGGTGTGGCCGTGAACAAGCGTCTGGTTACCAGCAGTGTGTGTTTAAGGCCGTCACCTGATCCACACCGGACGAGTGTGTGTGAAGAGTTCCGAAAGTGGTTGTTTATTTGACTTACACCCTCTGTAACTGTACCGTTTTTAACGGGAGGCTTCCGAGACATTCTTTTCCCACGTTGCCACTGTGAGTCGAAATGAAAATGATGCCTTTAAGGAGCAATGTAAATACACACACACACACACACACACACACACAGGCACATACATGCACACCCTTTGTGAGTGGCTAGTCTCCCAGTAGCTGTCAGGTGCTTGTGTGTGTGTGAGTGTGTGTGTGTGTGTGTGTGTGTGTGTGTGTGTTTCTGATGTGTTTTGGCTGGTTGAAGGAGGCTGGGCGGGCTGATTATTTGATATGCGGTCTCTCTCTGCTCAGAGGCCTCCCTCCATGGCTGCCGCGCTCCCAGGGAAGAATATACAACATGAAAGCTTTTTTTTACACTTATCTCCACAAACGCAGAACAAAGTGGAGGAATAACCGAAGCCCGCCGGAATAGTGAGAACAAGAGAGAGAGAGATGGAGAAAGAGAGAGCGTAAAGACTGAGAAAGAAGGAAGGAGTACAGAGATGAGGAAGAAAAGAAGGAGTTGGAAAAACAGAGGGAAAGACTGAGAGAAAGAAGAGAGACTGAGAAAGAAAGAGAGAGTAGACAGAGAGAGAAAGAGAAAGAGAGGAAAGGAAGAACGGAGTCAGTTTCAAAGATCTGTGTGTCAATAAAATAAAGGCCATTCTCAGTGGATGGCTGTCCTCCCGGCGGATCTCTAAATGGCCATTCTCTGCAGGACCATTGTGCCAACATCAGAGGCATCATTGACATGAGAGTTGCCGTGGCGTTTGAAGACGGAACCATCAAAAGAGAACGGCTCCGATGCCACACATGGTGCCCGTAAACACACTAGTCATCCATAAGTGTGTGTGTCTGTGTGTGTGTGTCTGTTTCTCTTGTCCTGTTGTAATGGTAAAGGTATGTTCTGCATGTTTCAGCCAAATTATGTGCAGTTGCTTATGCATGCATGTGTCTTATCCGTGTGTGTGTGTGTGTGTGTGTGTGCGCGAGTGTGTG
>JAIFZK010000005.1:6467500-6470000 GCA_027481765.1 Tenualosa thibaudeaui
CCCCACACACACACACACACACACACACACACACACACACACACACGCACACACACACACACACACACACACAGGCACTGATTACAGTAGTGGATCTCCTGCTGTCTCTAATACAGTGGTGAGCTGAGCATGAAGTTGGACTCAGAAACAGCTTTCACTGTTCTAATCAGCCATAACCCACACTGCTCCCCATTACTCTCCAAGCTTTTGCTTCAGATTACTCCTACACACACACACACACACACACACACACACACACACACACACACACACACACACACAAATATGCACACACATGCATGCATGATTGTCCTGCCTTTTCTCTTTACCTTCAGTTGACAGAGAGAGAAAGAGAGGCAGGCACACACACACACACTCACACACACACACAGAGACACACAAGTGTGGCCCCAGACTGTGCCACTGTGATTAGGTGTGGTATTTAATTACTATCAGCTTTAAAAGCTGGGGATGGAAGAATTCAGTGAATATCCATTAAGTAAGGCCTTGCATAAGTGGAGGGGGAGGGCTGGTGTGTGTGTGTGTGTGGGGGGGGGGGGGGGGGGGTCAGGAAGCCACTGTTGGACTGGAGGTGAGTGGCAGGGTCGACCTCATAGGCCATAAACATCAGACAGCAAGACAGATCACTGCAGCTGCACCCACACTTAGAGCTGTGCCTTACCATATACATCACCTAAAGAGAGAGAGAGAGACAGAGAGAGGGAGATGGGGGGAGTGAGGGAAGGAAACTGAGAGAAAGAAAAGCAAGCCGTGGAGACTGTGGAAGGGGGCCACATATTGAGAGACATAGTGAAGGTCTAAGAGGACTAACAACAAAAACATACAACAAATATTCACCCTAATGCCAAAATTGAAATCCAGGGATAACAGTTGTGGTCCACATTAAATGGAATATAAAAAAAAAAAAAAAAAAAAAAAACCCAACAGACTCACTTAAATCAACCGGTGGCTTAAATTCCAGGATGTATTATTTGCATTCAGTCAGAAGCAAAGCTGAGAATTAAAGCAAGTAAAAGAAACACAAAGGGAATTTGAAACATAGAGCAATGTAGGCAAAGGCCAAGAGAAAAAAGGAAGAGAGAGAGAAAGAGAGAGAGTGAGTGAGTGAGTGAGTGAGTGAGTGAATCCAGAGGAGGAAGATGACGGGGGCTTGTGGTTTGAGCGAGTGTGGAAAAGGTGCTAAAGCTAGCGTTTAGCGTGGATCAGCACAGAGGTAGGGCAGCTCAATGGCTTTATTGTGTTGAGTTTGAAACAGCGCCAGGCATGAGAGAGAGACTCAGAGAGAGAGGTGGGCAATATCAGCAGACAGGAGTAGACCTGAAACACTGTTTTACACAGAGGTGTTCCATCACTTTGACTAGACTCATTTCACTCGCTCTGTCTCTGTCACTCTTTCATCCACACTTAGACACACACACTCTCACACACACAGACACACATAGGTGCAGAGAAAGAGAGAGAGAACACGATATGAGTCACACACACATCACGTGTAGTTTGAGTTCTTGATGTCCACCAGTGGAGCCCCCAGGCCCCCATCTTTACCTCGCCCTGTCTTTCTTTTGCGCTCACCTTTCCTTCTTTGAGCGTATTCAACAATCTACACACACGCACCGGTAATTCACATATTTGCACAACATGTACACACACACACACATCAACACACACACATAGAATGTCCTTGTTTATGCTCTGGTGGAGAGGTGATGTCCTGTGTGTGTGTGTGTGTGTGTGTGTGTGTATTACTAGTCTGTATGTGTGGACACTCACTGTGGGTATGAGGGGGCTCAGCTGTGTGTGGATGGGAAGTTCAACAGCGCAACCTGTTGCCAAACATGGGAGCCCATTACACCAGCTTTTCATCTGGATCCAATCACTCCCAGATCAGGTTTATCAGGCTGCCAGAGCAAGAGCGCTCACAACACACACATACTCACTTTGCACATGTAACACACACAGCAGATGCTGAGGACAAACCACACATATTTACACACACACACACACACACACATACCTTTTGCCCCAGTGTCAGAGGATTCTGAGTGTGTGTGTGTGTGTGTGTGTGAGAGAGAGAGAGAGAAGGAGAGAGAGGTTATTGGAACCATGTGCTTAGTCTCTTCATTTACAGTTACTGTGCAGCTCTTCTTACTGACCCTTACTCACCTGTTGTCAACCATTATCCCCTTAAAACCTACTGCCTGTTCCTGCACACACACTGACACACATACACACACACACACAAGTGTAGACAAACACACCGACAGGCACCCAGACACACTGATGCACACACATCACACACATATAGCCATCAGCACTTTCACACTCCTCCCCAGCTGGTGCCAACAACCTCTAATGAACAGCCTCATTTCCTTCTGTGTGTGTGTGTGTGTGTGTGTGTGTGTATGTGTACATTAGTGTTTGTTTATAGGACATTATAAAGTTATTATTCAGTAGTACATACATGGTCAACGTTCAATTT
>JAIFZK010000005.1:6480000-6505000 GCA_027481765.1 Tenualosa thibaudeaui
AGTGGAAAATGGGCAGATAAATAGATGTGTAGATGGATGGAAGGATCCAGCTGTAGTCATTACGCTGCTCTGTCAGGAGAGAGATGGACTGTCAGCTGACATCATGTGTGTGAGAGTGGGACAGAAGCAAGTGGTGGAGGAGAGAGAGAGAGAGAGAGAGAGAGAGGGATTGAGAGAGATGGAGGAGGACCCTAGGGGAAAGTGAAAGATACGTTGACATCTGAAAGCCCTTTATTTCACCATTAAATATAGGAGAAGTGTCTATAGAGAAGTGGGGAAAGAGAGAAAGAGGCAGTAGGTGAGAAAGTGAAGGTGTGCGAGAGAAGAGAGAGAGCTCTAAGGAGGGAGAATGACGGAGTGAGAGATAAAGAGATGGAGAGAGAGAGCGAGTAAAGAGCAGGTTGTCAGTAGATTTGATGGAGCTGAGTGCTCCTAATGACTATGCTGGCCACTGAAGGAGGAATTCAGAGTGTCAGGATTGACAGGCAAAGAGAAAGAGAGAGAGACAGAGAGAAAGACCGGCAGATGAATAGAAGAGGGCTAGTGATAGAGAAAGAAAATGCTATATAATTAGGGATCTGTTTATTGTTTACCACCTATCTCAGATCTGTCCCTGATGTGGCCCTGATGTAGCTGTGTGTCAGGTTAGGTCTGGTTAGGTCTAGGTTTGATTAGTGTCCAGGAAGTATCACTGATTTCAGTACTGATTAATGTCCAGGAACTATCACTGATTTCAATATTGATTAGTGTCAAGGAAATGTCACTGATTTCAACATGAAAGGAAAAGAAATTGAGAGAAGCGAATGATGAAGGCAGGAGAGATTGAGAGATGGAAGTAGAGAGGGGGAAGGAGAGAAATGGAGGGAGAGAGGATGGGAGGGGGCGAGGAGCAATGGAGAGGCACTTCTGCCTTATTCAGTGAAAACTCTACTTGACCTTTCATCACTTTACTGGGGCACAGCACTCACAACATGAGCATGTCTGCCCCCTAGCTGCTGTGCTAACAAAAGCCATGAGAGAGAGAAAGAGAGAGAGAGAGAAAGAGAGAGAGTATGTTTGTGTGTGTGTGTGTGCATGTGATTTTGGCTTCTGAGAAGCCCATATGTGTACCCAGCACAGCGCAGCCAATAGCAATGGTTGCTGCAGGTGAATCATTAGCGTGAGATGGAATCTGAGTAAGAATTGCGATTCTAAAGATGAGTTATGAAAACATTCTCACACAAGCCGTGAATGACTCACATGTTGTGTCTGTCCTCATTGAAGGAAAGTGTAAACTGAGACTGCCAAGGGTGTACATTTATGCGTGTGTGTGTTTTGTGTGTTTGTGAGAGAGAATGAGAGAGTCAGAGAGACAGTTAGAGAGAGATTGTGTGTGTGTGTTTGTGTGTGTGTGTGAGAGACAGAGAGAGGAAGACTGAAAACAAAGCGAGCGCGGGACAGAGGCACTGAGAGAGGTGTTTGTTGTTACGCAGAGTCTCCCACAGCACAATAACAATAAGTGGTGGCGCTGCCATCCCAACCTCGCCGCTCCACGACTCGCCGCTCGGTGACTCGCCGCTCGGCTTCGCTCTGGTGCGCCCCTTTGCCTCCGTTGCCTCCTCTTGTTCGCCACTTCCCCAGGATATAAACACACAAAACACACAGACAGAGAGAGAGAATGAGAGAAAGATAAAGAGACACAGACAGAAGAAGGGTGGAGGGGGGCATCCATCAGTGGCCTGGCAGCTATTGTAACTCCCCCACTCTCCTTCGCCCCTCTACCCCTCCATCTCTCCATCCCTCCATCTCTCCCCCATCCTCTCCCGCGCTGGCCTGGACTGGCCACTCACGGGCCTCACAAAAAGCCTTCCTGTTTTTGCCCGGCGGGGCTCTTTGCGAGGAAATCTTTCAGCATCCCATAATTCTGAGATGCCAAGTTCATGAACCTGTAGAACGAATAAAGGAGAGAGAGGGAGGGGAGTGGAGTGAGAGAGCGAGGGAGGAGGAGGAGGAGGAGGGGAGAAGAGTAGAGGAGATGAGAGAAGGGCTGAGGAGAGGAGAGAAGAGGAGAGTGGAGGAAAGCGATAGAATGTGGGAGAACGAAAAAATTCCTGGTGACTATTAGGGTGTGTGTGTGTGTGTGTGTGTGTGTGTGTCTGAAGCATAAGATTGACGTGAGACATGCACTCAAAGCTACAGGTGAGGTTTTATAAGGAACACACTGCTTGCCGCATGTCAATCATCAGTCACGCAGAGAAGAAAAAAAGAGTGAAAGAGAAAGTGTCATGAAAGAGAGAGAGAGATTGAGAAAGAGACAAGTGAGGGTTTGAAGAGTAGAGAGATGGAGAGAGAGAAAGAGAGAACACGGTGTGTGTGTGTGTGTGTGTGTGTGTTTGTGTGTGTGTGTGTGTGTGTGTGTGTGTGGTGCGGGGGGTTCCATTGTTTCCTGGGAAGTTGTACGTGTTGAATCCAGGGGTTGTCTTATCACATATCCTGTCTTAGTTGCCAAGTTTCCTGTCCATGAGTTTTACAGAGAGACTAGAGAATAACCCTGTGTACCCACACACACATACACACACACACACACACACACACACACACACACATAAGGGTGACGCATTCATGTATAATGGATGTGATATCAGAGGTCTTTTTTAGTAGAAAGGGAACAGGTAGCCTGCCCTGTTGGAGTCTGCTAACACACCCTTATGGGCATGGGTGTGTGTGTGTGTGTGTGTGTTTGTGGCGTCTCTTTGCCCTTGTTTAGAACAATGTGGTGTTTCTTGTGCACCAGACATCAGAGTCTGCACTGGGAGTAAGGACTAGATTCAGAAGAACCATGGACAGAAATAACAAAAAAAAAATTTTCCTTGAGACAACACACACATACACAATAATAAACACCTTTAAACACACACAAGTACACACACACGCACACACACACACACACACACACACACACACACACACACACACAGACAGACACAGACACACACACACATTCTGGATTTGATTAGCCTTCGATCGACATCCAGTCCCCCTGTGGGATGTCTTTCAGCGCCTGTATGTCCACACTTAAAAGTTGCCTCTCCCCCCTCGTGTTCTAGGCCCTCTACACCCCCCACCCCCCACCCCCCACCCCCGTCCCCGTCCCCCCAACGCTCCTGCCCGCTCTCAAACACACACAGAACACAGAACACACTTATTCACCTCTGCCTTTCACTCTCTGTAGTCTCTCTCTCTCTCTTTTATTTTTAGCGCAATCACTCTAGTGATTTGTCACCGTATTGTGGCCCCACCTGTAGGAATGTTGGGTTTGTAGATATGCAGCAGATATTGCCTGAAATGAGAGCCACAGTACTGCCGGATCAGGGCCAGATCAGGCCCAAATCAGAGTCCCGTGCTATTGAGCCGCAGGCACAGTCACCTGTTTGATTCCAGGTAGCACGTGTGCAGTATTGCACATCTTTGGTCATTGCACGTGTTCTTTGTGCTGCTCAGGGTTGCCACGTTTAAGTGTGTCGATGAGGCTTTTGAATTTTTGTTTTGTACACACCCAGACACCCAAGACTCACACACACACACACACACACACACACTCACATGTCATCCTCCTAATTGGACTTCTGGAAGACATAAATCTCAAACAGAAGTTGCCCATAGAGAGAGTAGTAGGTGAAAGAGAGTGTTCAGCAAGTGCAAGACATGGAGAACTAGGTGACTGGGAGAAAAACACATGAATGAATCAACGGAATGTCATTTTATAGTCTTTCAACTGTGGCCTATGAATGGGTGAGTTTGTGTTTGTGTGTGTGTGTGTGTGTGTGTGTGTGTACGCTGGGTGGTTATGTTTACGTTCTTCAAATGCATGGTGGTCATTGCTTAGAGCTGTTACCATGACCTAAGCCAAATAAAAGATAAATAAATAGTAAAGTGTGTGTTGGTGTCAGAGAAAGTTGGTGTGTGTGTGGGTGTGCATGCATACGTGCACATGTACCTCAACTACACCTCATTGAGGCAGTGATAAATCAGTGCCACACCTGACGTGAGTGTTTGCAGGCCATGTCTGCTCTTTCATGTGCACACGCACACACACACACACACACACACACACACACACACACACACAAACACACAATCTGTTGCTCGTTGTACCCCAACTAATCAGCCTAGCTACCTTTCAAGGTGTGTGTGTGTGTGTGTGTGTGTGTGTGTGTGTGTGTGTGTGTGTGTGTGTGTGTGTGTGTGTGTGTGTGCTTGTGTTTGTGTGCATGTCTGTGTGTCTGGGAATGTGTCTGAATGGGACATCCACCCTCTAAGTCCAAACACACACACACACACACCTACACACACCTCTGTCTCACACCCCAGTCCTGCTCTGGTCCCTGGGCTCACCCTAAGCTGTTTTCCATCTGTTAATAAAACATGTATGATACCTGTGTTCCCCAATCCCCCTGTGGGCTGCAGACAAGTGCTCCCTGACTCCTGGCCACACCCCCCTCCCCACTCAACCCACACACCTCCCCTAGACAGGAGGCAAGGGCACTGGGCTGCCCCACCGTCAGACCTGTCTGCCTGCTCTGGCCGTTCTCTGGGTCTCTGGCCGTTCTCTGCTCTGCTCTGTTCTGCTCTCACACACATAAACACAGGCCTGGAACACATCACTGCCACTGCCACTTCCATTGCTGCTGCTGCTGCTGCTGGTGCTGCTGCAGGGAGAGCAGTAGTCCTCATGTTCTGACGGGACTGCTTTATTACTGTGTGTGTGTGTGTGTGTGTGTACGCGCACACGCGTGCGTGCCTGTTTATGTATGTTTCAGGTATTTGTATGTGTATGTGTGTATGTGTATGCATGCTTGGTCGTTTGTAGATTTTGGCCAGAGTATGTTTGTTTGTTTGTGTGTGTGTTTTTACTGCATACTTGATTTCACTCATGATGTTGCCCACCTTGTGCTCTGGCGTAGGTGTTGCACCCTGTTTAACTGTGTTTGCGTTTGCCAGCAGCGCACAGAAACAAGGAAGAAAAAAAGAAAGCAAACAGGGGTGTGGTGCTGCACGACTGATGCAGAAACACTCTGCTAGATGTGGTTCCACTGCAGCTCTTAGAGAACAAAACCCAATCAAAAGAACATTGCGCGTAGTCTCAAAAGTTGTGAGAAAGTTCTGTGTTTAAGCTAGAGGGTCAAGTGTTTTATGCCTTGTTTACATATTTGTGTATTTGTATGTGAGACAAAGACACACATACACACACACACACACACACACACACACACACACACACACACACAGACACATATCCCACTCACAGCTGTCTCAGCAGTGCTACAGTTTTGCTAGTGTAGAAGCCTGTTCGACTAAGAAGCACTGCAAGAATGAGTCCGAGTCAGTATGGCAAGTGTGAGGGGACACACTGAGTCAAAGCGAATACCTGTGTGTGTGTGTGTGTGTCTGGGGTCCGGGCTCTTCTCAGGCCCCGTGTGGCCTTCGCCCCGCCGCCTGTGCCCTCTCTCACGTTCCCCCTCCCATGGACGAGAGCCAAAGGTCGGGGGTCACATCCGGAGAGGTTGGGAGTCACCCTGCTAATGAGTGTGATCTGTCTGAACCACCACTGATCTGTGTGTGTGTGCGTGTGCGTGTGTGAACGTCTCTGTCTGTCTGCATGGGCATAACATATGTGTGCGTGTTTATGTGTGTGTTTGTGTGTGTGTGTGTGAGTGTCTCCCTGCATGTGTCTGTGTAAGTTCTGTTGCTGTATCGCTTTCTTTGGGATGGGTAATTAGAGCTTTTAAAGACTGCAGCTTTAAGGTTTCACCTTCAATTAGACCTCAGCTCCCAAACCTTCAGCAGAGATGCTGTTAAAGGCCAAGAGGGAGACACACACACACACACATACACACATAAACACACACACACACACACACACACACACACACACACACACACACACACACACACACACATACACACATGTGCATACATGCACACCAAATTTTGTTCAGCCCTGGTATGTAAGACAAAGAGACCCAGAGACAGCCACTTTCTCTTAAAAACGCACACATACACACACACACACACACATACACATACACACACAGACAACTGGGAAAGTCAGTCTCAGACTTGTAGACATTTGCGTTTAAGTGTTTTTGGTGTGTGTATGTGTGTGTTTGGGACCAGTGGTATGTCCTTATACACCATTCTTAAACTCATATAGGGATGGAATGAGGAGTGAGGAAGTGTTCAGTCAAACTGAGAGACATTTGGTCCTCTTTTGTGCAGCTTTGCCACTTTTCCTTGCTCTTTTGTCCAGTTGTCCAATATTTTATGTGTGTGTGTGTGTGTGTGTGTGTGTGTGTGTGTGAGAGAGAGAGAGAGAAAGAGAGAGTGTGTGTGTGTGTGTGTATGTGTGTGTGGGTCAGAGGTCTCAGCAGAAAGAGAAATGGCATTTTCTCTGGCAATAAATCTGACTGATGAGCTGCTAGTCTGAGTACACTCACCTTCCGGTCATTACTCGCCATCCTGTCCCCCCCCCCCCCCCCACACACACACACACAGACACACACACCTAGAAGCACATACATGTAGAAGAACACACAGACACATACAGAGAGAGGCACACATACACCTAAGTTTTGGAGGAAGTCAAGCCAGTCCATTAAATTTATTGGACTGCCCATTTGCATCACAAACAAACCATACATTCTTTAGATACAAACTCATCCACACACACACACTGCCGCACATACACACATTGTGTGTAAAGCAGTTATATTTACAGCTGACAGCTGATATAAGATGTACATTGTTTCCTGGACTGTCATGTTTGAGGCCAAGTTAATATCAAATTCTGTATATCTGTGTGGTTATGGTGTGTTATAATGTGTGTGTGTGTGTGTGTTGTGTCCCTGTGTGTTTCAGGTAGTGGATGAGATGGGTAATATGAAGTTCTGTGTGGACTCTGAGCTGGATGGCAGTGGGAGCTGGCTCAAGTACGTCCGCACTGCCCTTTCCTACGAGGACCAGAATCTCACAGTCTGTCAGCTCAATGGAGACCAGGTGAGTCAAACACCCAGTCTCACACACACACACCCTGAACGGCATAATTTCTCAACAACTCTCATGAGTAGTCTGGTTAATCATTCTTTATTTCCTCTCATCCATTCTTTCTATTTCCTCCTCACTCTCTCTGTTTGCCCTGTCAATTCTTTTTATTGCGCTTCTTCTGGCATTCCCCCTCAGAGACTTACTCAGAGACAAACACACACACACACACACACATACACAACAATAAAAATGTTTTAGATATTTTTTTTATCTCACTGACCCTTTCTCATCATGCGCTCTTTCTACCACTTCTTCTCCTCTCTTTTGTTCTGTTTCTCCAGTTTTACTTGTCTTAACTACTTTACTTAAGAAGAACCAGTGAAAATGCTGACTAATTCAGTGAGTTCAATAGGCAATCGAGTCGTATTTATGGATGTGAGTGATATGGCAGACATGCGGGGGGGTTTCTAATGTAAAACAAAAGAGTGAGTTGGCAATCACACCCTAGCATTCTACAGTACTTCACCACAGAGACCAGGAATAGAATATTTTTATTGGGAATTGGGTTTTTACATTCACTTTCTTTTGAGGGTTTGGTCTTATCAGGCTACACGGGGTTCACCTCGCACACACACACACACACACACACACACACACACACTATACCATCTCAAAACACACTGGCGCAAAAAGCTGTGTGTGCGTATGTGTGGATCTTAATGTGCGTGTGTGTATGTGTGGATCTTAATGTGCGTGCGTGTGTGTGTGTGTGTGTGTGTGTGTGTGTGTGTGTGTGTGTGTGTGTGTGATCCCACCCCAGAGCATCTCTGTGTCAGCGTGTGTTCTGGACATGTCATGTCGTGGTGACATATGAAATGTCTCCATCAAGCTCCCCCCACTCCCTCTCTCCTCCATCCCCAGCCCAGCCCAGCCCAGCCCCTGCAGCAGCTGCCTTTGTCAGAGGGACACTCTGAAGGACCTGCTGCTGTCCAGACGGGGGGCGAGGGGGCACAGAGGTAGAAAAAAGGGAGAGAGAGAGAGAGAGAAAGAGGTAGACTGGCTGTCGGTTTAGTCATTGTTCATTACAAAGTTGTCTGCCTGAATTTACCTTGTGGAAGTGCCTGCTGAGTGAGAGAGAGAGGGGGAGAGAGAAGGAGGGTGGAGTGACACAGAAAGGAGTGAACAGAAAGAGACAGAGAGGGAAAGAGACATGAAAGAGAGGGAGATGAGTAATGACTGTGAAAGAAAATTTGTTCAGACACCCCATGAGTTCGATATTTTTGTGATTCGGTTTTGGAAGACTAACAGTACAGTCACACAAGACAGTTATCAGTTGAACACTACATTAGACAAAACCCATAAGTCAGTTGTCATGTCAGGTGCACACTACAAAGATAAACGTAAAAAGAACATGAATACTATAACAAAAATGAAAAATGAAAATATATATTATATATTATTATATTATAATTATATATGATAATAATTATATACATATTATATACATATATATAATTGATCTGTAATGAACTCATTCACTTCTGCCACAACATTTGCCCAGGCAGTCAAAGCTTTGGGCTTTGTCTAGTTAAGTCTGGCAGTTGAAGTTAACCATTTACTTTTTTTTTAACTGAATATTCTTCAGTTCATTTTACACTTTCTTACAAAGACCCGGAGTCCCTGAGTGCAGTCAAGCATTCCAGAGGATCTTACTGTGCAAAGCTGATAAATGTGCTCCATTCTCTGGAACACAGACGGAAAGATTTACAGAGACAGAGAGAGAGAAACAGAAAGAAGAGGGAAAGTAAACAAGGTTTCTAGAGAGATAGAGAGAGTGTGTGTGTGTGTGTGTGTGAGAGAGAGAGAGAGAGAGAGAGAGAGGAAACAGAGAGAGAGAAGTGATCCATCATGTGTGTGGCATGGTGGAGGGCCCTCAACTGTGCGTGGTGTGTGTGCGTGTGTGTGTGTGTGTGTGTGTGTGTGTGTGTGTGTGTGTGTGTGTGTGTGTGTGTGTGTGTGTGTGTGTTTGAGGAGAGAGAGAGCGAGACAGAGAGAGGTATCTTGTCTGTATGTGGCATGGCTGAGGGCTCTCAGAAGGAGCTGGTTGATATGCACTCCACTTGTCTCTGACTGAGCCTGTCCTCTCCCGCTAAATGGATGGGTGTCAGAGGCCTCTGCTGCCGTTCCTGCCTTTGTTCCACGCTGTCAGGGACAGGGCAGAGAGGAGCAAGGACTGTGTGTGTGTGTGTGTGTGTGTGTGTGTGTGTGTGTGTGGATGTAAAAGTCAGTGTGTATGTGTGTCCTTGTGTGTAAAAGTGCTTGTGTGTGTAAGCATGGTTGTGTATGTAAAAGTGTGTGGGTGTGAGTACATGGGGGGCAATGGGGGAAGAGACAGGGAACATAAGCTCCACACACTACCACTGAGAGACAGGGAGGTACCAAGGAGAGGCCTGTGTGATTGACAACCAACAATTGAGGTAAACTACCAAACCTAATAATTTCAAGCTTTTCTGCATCAATACACACACATACACACATGCAGGCACACACTGACACACACTTGCATCTTTTCACTTGTGAGAGAGGTCACTGCAGGAGACGGGTGGTCTAGTGTGTTTGTGTGTATGTGTGTATGTGTGCATGTGTGCATGTGCGTGTGTGTGTGTGTGTGTGTTTGTGTGTGTGTGTGTGTGTGTGTGTGTGTGTGTGTGTGTGTGTGTGTGTGTGTGTGTGTGTGCGCGTATGAGTGTGTGGGTGGGTGAGTGGGGTGGCAGGGGGCTATTAAATTATTTTTTCTTTAGTTTTGTACTTAGAGAAGTGCTTTGCTTTGTTTGTGAGTTTGTCACTCCGAGCCCTGTTGGATGGACAAGAGCTTATTATTTATTTAGAAGAGCCACAATGCTAAAATGCATAATTTATTGAACTTAGCTACTTTAGCTGCTAGCCCAGCATGCACAATGCATGAGCGCTAAGGAAGTGTATGCCCACCTAGCGGATTCTAATGCATTGCTAACCTTTTAAAACACAACCAGATCATTTATTTACTTGTTTACACGTTGGACAACAAAGTTGCTGCCCCTTCAAAAAAAAAATATTGAAAAAGTGAGATTCCAGTTGGAAAAAAAAGAAAATCAGGGCATTATACACACATTTTATAGCAGTTCTTAGATGCCTAATTAAAGGAGTAAGTGAACACATATGCAGAGATATTGCTTAGTAATGGGTCAGTTTTACTGTGTCTGGTTGTTGTATAGAGTATGTAGATTGAGGCGCATTTTAGACGTTTATACAGTTATTTGTCATTTAGTGTTTGGTAAGGATGGACATTATTGAATTTATAGCGATGTGTATTGTGTAAAGCAAAACCATAGTGAATGGTGTTAGAATCATTAAGCAGGTAGCTTGGTGGAAGTTTCCAGATCTTCAGTTTGTTAAGAGGAGCTTGTTGACCTCTGAACTTACTGTCTTGCTCTCTTGAGATGCACTTAAACGTTTGTCATAACAACCTAAGAACGCAGGGAATCCAGACAGCTCTTCCTGCTCTCTGGCTCTCTCTTTCTCTCTCTCTCTCTCTTACTCTCTCTCTCTTTCTTTCTCTCACTGTCACACACACACACACACACTCAAACAAAGACAGAGCAGGCTGTTTATAGACTGCATTGTCACTGTGCTCATTGTTTGGCGAGGTGTGTGTTCTGTGAAGGGATGTGCAGGCCCAAGCCCACCAGTGGTGTGGATGGGAAGCGGATGGGTCACTTCAGTCTGTGAGAACACCAGCGACCTCCCTCAGGGGATCGCTCGCTATGATGATCACACTGGCTTCAGTCCACCCAGGGATTCATGGAAACAAAGGCAGAGGAAGAACAGGAGAGGAGTTAGGGGAAGAGAACTGATGAGCTGATGAGCTGATTGAAGCTAGGCAGAAATAGATGAGCACAGAGCTTTCTTGGACAACATTGATACCACCCGCCCTCCCCCGCCCAAACCCAACACCCACCACCACACCTACCCCTGCCTCACTCTGTCTGGAGTTTGACAACTAGACAGACTCATGTTGTTTGATCTCTCTCTCTCTCTCTCTCATGTACACGTACACACAAAGAGATTCATATATACATGTCAAATGCACATACTAAGGCAAACTATTTACAGGTGTCTAAGCCCTTAAAATGCCTAAGGCAAGACTGGAATTTGTATTAGAGATTTTTATGGATTTGTCTGTGTATAGAATGTATGTTTCAGCAAGTGTGTGTGTGTGTGTATGTGTTTGTGTGTGTGTGTGTGTGTGTGTGTGTGTGTGTGTGTGTGTGTGTGTGTGGACAGTGGGGGGATTATGTGAAGCCATGTCAGTGATGGATGGATGGGGCATTTGCCCCTTGCTCCAGAGTCTTGGCTGAGGGGGTCAAGTCAAGATGGTCCTCCTGGCGCTGTCACATCCTCAAAAGATTTACTGTAGACAGCTCAGCTCGACGTTTGGCTGGACTCAGCCCCCACACAATGCCGCCGCGCCTCAAAGAGTTCCTTTAACGCACTCGCAAGGTCGCAGTAGCGCTCCTCTGTGCGCGACAAGAGAACGCAAAAGGAGAGACAGAGAGGCAGCTGACGCCGCAGACGGTCGTACTCTGACTGAAATTAAACAGTCCAGTGTGGACGGAGATGCGCTGGGAATCCTTACTAATGAGAATGTATATGAATCTATGAATATATAATAATCTGTTATTTCATATTTCATTCGTATTTTATATATGTAATATTTCCGTATTCATTTGATTTTACTACTGCGTATACACATTGTGTATTTTATTTTGTCTCCAAATCATGTTTTTTTAGGTCTTTTTGTTTGTTTATTTGCGTGCCAGTCTGTCTGTATGAGTTTGCTGAAGTGCAAACTTGCATATCCTCTTTCTTATGCATTTTATCAGGTGCCTATTCAATAGATAAACAATTCCGTTCAACTAAATTTGTCTTTGTCTTAGTATTATATTTTCACTTTGTCCATGGACTTGGAGGACGTTTCTTTTGAGTAGCCTAATACTTGTTTTTATTTTTCATTAGTATTTTTATTAAATAAAATATGACGTTTTATTATGTAATCGTTAATATTGTTGCTTGTAAATAACCCGTATTTTATAGTCTTATGCACTAATTGACGCCAATAGTACAGACTATAGCAAAATGGGAAAGATCAGATATCACCCTTTTCACCCAGATATCACCACACAAATATCAGCATTAATACCCTATCAATAGTATTAAAACTAGACCAGACCGGTTTTGTTTTTCTCAAAAAAAGAAGAAAGAAAGAAAGAAAGAAAGAAAGCGTTATGTGATTATTTTCTTACTTTGTTTTTTCTTGCTGTTTAAACCCAGTTCGCAATCACAATTATGGTTTACATTTTGGAGCGTGTAGTTTAGTATCTGAGAATGCAAATCCTCAATTGTTACAACTTATTTTCGAACGTATCCAAATGTTTAATGTTGCCGTGTATGATCCTTATATAAATATGGGAAGGCGTAGTGCAAACTGTGGAATACATATGTTGAAAGATAACAAGTAAAAACAGGTGTAGCGATTTTGTTTATTGTATCCAAAGCTTAAGCGAAAACACGTTGCTCTCCCTGTCCACACTTAAAAAAAAACTCCCTCAGATTAGCGCGTGATAGCATTTCATTCCCCCTGTATTTTTGAAAGTGCATTTTTTTACACGAAAGATACATTTTCCATCAATAATAGATGAATCTAATGGTCGGAGTGGAGAGAGGAAGCGGGGAGGGGTTTGCTCAGCGAAACCGTCAGTCCTTTGGTTTGAGATAAGAGGCAGGAGGAGGAGTGGCTGCCGGTGAACTGCGGGCGCTCTGAGGGGCGATAGGGAATCACTAATGAGCGAGCTCACCTCATCAAAGACGCGCTCGAGCTGACTAGAGAGTGTGTGCGCGTGAGACAAGAGACAGAGGTGCGTCTTCGTGCGGTTCGTATCTGCACGAGGAAGATTTGAGCTCGTGGGACACAGAGTAAGCGAGGGAGTGAGAGAGAGAAAGTGTCAGACAGATACGAAACGCTGACCGCCGCGAAGCCGTGGGGCCCAGCTTTGCCTCGAGCCGCGTCTCGAGCCCGTGTAATGATACTATGGGTTGTGTAGTGAACTCCGCCGGGACAGAACTGCTCTTGCAACTGGAGGCGCTCAGATCTGCCGCAACTCAACTTCCCCAACTCTGCCAACTCGCGGAAAACAAAAAGGTCAGACCAGCCATCATCCTTTGCGAGCTCGTAAATTTAATCAGCAATAATAATAATAATAATAATAATAATAATGACAATAGTAATAATAATGATACATCTTATATCGCTATTTGTGTAGTCAGGTGAGTGTCATGCAACCGCATCTCACGGCCTGCAGTAGTTTAGTTACACCCTTCTAGGTTGTCACAACATTAGGCCGATAAAAGTATTGGATGAAGTCTCTCGCTCTCTCTCTCTATCTCTCTCTCTCTCATACACACACACACACACACACACACAAACATAAACACACACATACGCACGCACACACAAAGACAACCAGCGTCGAACTCTAACGTACATTTTCTCCCCCTCTGTAGCCTGTTTGAATGAGCTCCTGTTACTTGTCGTTGAGCGCCCCTTTGAGGTTGTTTGTTGAACTAGTCCTTGAATTGCTGTTTCGCAGATTGATCATTTTAAATTCATTTCCACTGTTTTGTTGTTTACACAGAAAATTGCTTCCATAAATTTATGATTATATCAAATTGATTTAAAGGTGTTATAATATAATGTTGGTATTTCAATGCGTTTATAAATTATTACATTTAGGCTGCAATTTATTATCTATCACCAAAACCTAGCCTATTTAATCTCAGTATTCTCTAATATTGTTATAGGTATATGTTTGATTTGTCATAAATGTTTGAAACATAATTCAATTAGTTTCCTTTTTTATCTTTGTTTCTTTTTACCTTTGTTATGACAAGACGGGGAGACAACATAGGATTATTTGAATATGTGATTTTTTACGAACACCATCATTCTTCTACAGTCAAATATACCACTGAATACAAACAGTTACTAAATGTATGCAGACCTTAAATCAGTCGCTCTGACATTTTAATGTGGTTTATGGTGTCAAAATAACGGAATGCCGGATAAATAGGTAATTTACAGATGAATGAAGATCGCACCCAAACTTAGCCTAATTATGCTGGTGTAGATTTTTGTCACTCATTCTATTATTAATTTATAAATTTGAAAATATAAGAGAATCGCTCTTTTCACAGTCATCTTCGTTTATCATCTTCACAATGACAAATATAAACAAAATTGTAGAAATGAAAATATTTGCAGTGCAAGCCTGTTCTTAACTTCCTTCTGGAATGAATCCGGAAACGAATAATGAGGGGAAAAACCAGGGATGGGAATTGAATCAAATAGTCCCACGTCTAGTGCGTCCAAATGTGTACATCATAACAACCAGAAATGACAACAATTAGTGTTGCTTTAAAAATATATGATAATAATAACAATAATAATACGCAAATAAATGTTTTATTACGTGCTGAAACTAACAATTGAAGAACAATTGTGTCATTACAGATCTATTATAAAGCCATCAGAGACATCGAGGTCGGCGAGGAGCTCCTGGTGTACATGAAGGACGGCGTATTCCCAGAGGGATCGATGGCACCCAATCTGGAAGGTGAGATGAATGCGACTCATTAGTGCAGTTTTTAAACGAACTCCAAATGAGCGCAGAGATGCCGCCCTTTTCCGAAGACCTTTGCTAAAACGCAGTCCTCCAAACTTTCATCTTTAACAAAGGTTGCACTCAGGTAAAACTATTCCTTTAGAACAGACATTTGCAATTACAATTCCTCTTGAACGGCTAAACGCAGGTAGTTGTGTTCATGCACTAGGTCGTAGGCCTTGTCGGACTGAGACGGTTAAACAGCTACTGCCAGCTGCCTGTTTCAGGTCCATCTAGTTTTCTTATCGACGTGCAATACCTTCTTCTTATAAACTATGCATTTATTGATGTTCGAATTAAATGGCAATGGGGGAGAATAGATGCATAACAGCATTGGTCAGTTATTGGCAAGAGTAACTTTAAATCATCTTTATGGCGTTCGGCAATTATTTATTGATTTATAAAGGAATCCTGCCATTTTCAAAAAGCTGAATGTATTCTTTTTCTGTCAAGACCCGCAGTGACCTTAACGATTGTGTTGAAAAGACAAAGTAGACTTTCTGCTAGACTGAGAGCGAAATCATGTTATGGAGACGTACAGGACCAGACGCTAGCGGACTCCATAATTAAATTACGGTGTAGATAGTATTCATTCTCTGGATGGAGGAGGATGGAGAATGGCATCGGAGACGCAGTGGTCTGGTTTCAGTAAGAGTGGTTGTCAGGTACACTGTTGTGTTGTGTTTCCCTTGATTTGGGTTGAATGGAGGGAGACGTCATGATTATGTGGACTTGTCATGGACTATAAAGATGAACCCGGGCAGCTTGTGGTCCTCACAAGTCCCAGATATTTGGAAATATTCATATAATGTTAAAAGATATATATCCCTAGACTCCTAAGAGACAGAGCAAGAGAGAGGGGGAGAGTGTGTGTGTGAGAGAGAGAGAGAGGGAGAGAGAGAGAGAGAGACTTCTGCTCTGAGTGAGGAGTTAGAAAGGGTGAAGAGGGAACTTCCATGTCCTTTCAAGAGCCTGAGACTGAGAAAGAAAGGCAGACAGATGGAGAAAGAGAATGAGAGAGGGGGAGAGTTGGTCTTTTCTCTCCTCTCCCCGCGGCTTATCGGTGCTGGAATTTGGAGTGGAGCTCGAGGAGCCTCCTGAGACTTCACCCATGCTCACAGATTAACTGCTAAACTGCACATAATTGTGTTCCCCCCACTTCTGCGAGAGGGCTATTAGTCTCTCCTTTCTTTCTTCTCTCTCTCCCTACTCCGTCTCTCCTCCCCACTTCCCCCTCTCCCTCTCTCTCTCCAAGTATCCCGCATTCCTGTCCGTCTTGAGTGGGGGGCTGATGGAACAGAAAGATAATGTGGCAAAATCATTTTTATTCAACCCCCTCTTCTCTCTCTCTCTCTCTCTCTCTTTCTCTCTCCCTCCAGCTGCATTCCCCTCACTATCACCCTTAGCGGTCAGCCAGAACTGTAATGACTGCTGACTTCCAAACGATGCCTTAGCTGGTGCCGCATTTTTAGGCTTCGCATTTAAAAAGCTTAAAAAAAACAGACCATTACACTGTATGACCTAAAACCCCTCTGTTATTCCTCTGTCATCTCTCTCTCTCTCTCTCTCTCTCTCACTCTATTTCTTCACCCACCCCCCCACACACTGAGTCCTTCTTTTATGACAGAACCTGTAGGTGTTATAGGGCATGTAATAAAGGCTCCATAAGTGCTTTGTAATATGTTTTTGCCATGGTGTGCTGGTTGTGTCTGAGCATCAGAAAGAGATGGTGGGTGTCTGGGGGGAAGGGGGGGGGGTGTTCGTGGAGCAGGGTGAAATGAGAGCAGACAGCCACAGTGGGTCCCTAAGAGGAGCACGGAACATTAGCCAGCACTGCTGTGGCCAGGCTGCACCACAGCCCATATGCACTACATGGACGATGACCCTATGTCAGAAAGAGAGAGAGAGATAGACTTGTGTGTGTGTGTGTGTGTGTGTGAGAGAGAGAGAGAGAGGCCGTGCGTGTGTAGTCATGCTTCATCAAGGCTTTGTTGGGTTCAGGTCCAGATATTTGGGGTCACACGAGTAAGCCGTGCATGTATGGGTGTATGGTGTTGCATGTTGGTGGGGGAGGAGGTGGGCTGGAGTGGTGAGACTGCTGGGGGCAGCCAACCTCCCACTCAACTGTAAAAGCCATAAGTCAGCATTGGCTGTTGGCTTTGGCACCCGTTAGAGGATACCGCCATAGAAAAGCCTCTTCGAACGGCCCTCTTCTCCTCCCCCACACACCCACCTCCTTTTCTTCTTTTATTCATTTGACCTTGGTCGTTAAAAAATACTGCGCTGGAAAAACAAAGGGCCGTTCGGGCAGCCCTGGCGGACGAGCGGGTGAGCAGAGAGTGGCCCCATGCTCCAAGCGCACGGTCAACGGAGTGCAGAACCGCACACAGGCAGAACCGCTGGCCGCATTACCGTCATTGCCCGACCCAGCGCCGTATAACACATGGCTGGCTTCATAGATTTAATCATCAGATTTTTTTTATAATTATTCTTATTATTGTTATTCACTCAGATTGTTGATGATGATTTGCCTTTCAAGCGTTTGTGTTTGTGGCCCGGTGCAATGTAGCATAGCAGACATGGAACAGAATGAAATGTTCTCAGTCTCATTTCAAGAGATTAAAATCAGTTTGTCTTTGAAAGAGAGATGGAAAAGATCTAGTTTGTTTCCCTGTGCTTCCTGACTTGCTGTGTGTTTTTCTCTTCTTTGTTTTCATCCAGTCAGTGATTGTGGTAAATTTCATTTGCAAATGTTTTTGAGCATTTTTAAGTCTATTTTGTGATGATGAATTATAATAATTCATGATTTTTAACCACAACTCTATATTTTTATTTGTTGAAAATATAACAAATAAGTATTAATAATAAATGATTTAATATGCACACATTGAAACATAACCAGTGTGTGTGGCGTAGGCACTGTAAATAAATAAATAAATAAATACTTCATTCTATCTAACATGGTGGACTGTATGGATTTAGTGTTTATGAGATGATCGCTGACTGTGATGTTTGTTTGTTTGTGTTTAGACGAGCACATGTACCGCTGTGAGGACTGCGACGAGCTGTTCACCTCAAAGCTGGATCTGCGGCGGCATCAGAAGTACTCGTGCGGCAGCGCCACGTCGCTCTTTGACACGCTTAGCAGCGAGGAGTTCAAACAGGAGAAGGAGGACGCAGACGAGCCCGTCCATGAGTGCAAGGACTGCGAGAAAGTCTTTCCCAGCGAGTACAGGTGATGATTACACACTCTCTATCCCCTTCTCTCTTTCTCTCTATCCCTCTCTCTCCTTCGCTCTCATTCTCGCTCTCATTCTCTCCCTCTCTCTCACATGCACACAGCACACATACACACTCTCACACACACACTCTGCAAAGACAGAATACTGTGAGAAAGTCCCCACAAAGCTCCATCAATTGGCAGATAAGGGAATCTAATCAAACACAGAGGAAAATCACATTTTACTGAATGAGATTTATTTTTAAGGTTGACTTGACAGTGTCTAAATTATGCGCGTTGACTATCGTGGCAGCGTGTTCAGTGCTAGTACACTTAATTGTATATGGTGTGCGTGTGTGTGTGTGTGTGTGTGTGTGTGTGTGTGTGTTTTTTCTGTCTCCCAGTCTGGGTCAGCATATGATTGTCCACACAGAGGAGAGAGAGTATAAATGTGACCAGTGCCCCAAGGCCTTCAACTGGAAGTCCAACCTCATTCGGCACCAGATGTCACATGACAGCGGCAAGCGCTTTGAATGTGAAAACTGTGATAAGGTACAAAGATCTGCTACTCAACAGTTACCATGACAACATATGCATGCAATGGTTTTTAGAGCATGCAATGGTTTTTAGAGCATTGCAAACAGTTGTGCTCATAATTCTTTTAATGGAACAGCCATAGTTGTAATCACTGATTTTTATTATCATGCTGTTACTAGCCAAATTCCCATTGAATGGAGTATTTTAATTTTAATTTAGCTGCCCAGATAGAAATAGAAATAAAAATAGTAACAATTATGCATGTGTTCTACCCATTTTGCTGTGTAGAAAATGGAAAACTATATAAAATTGTTTGTGGTTTTACTTGCGTTTACTTGCACCTTTTCTAATTTTTATATTATAGATCCCTAACCGTGCCCTCTCACCTGCGCAGGTGTTCACAGACCCCAGTAACCTGCAGCGCCACATCCGCTCCCAGCACGTGGGCGCCCGCGCCCACACGTGCCCAGAGTGTGGCAAGACCTTCGCCACGTCGTCGGGCCTCAAGCAGCACAAGCACATTCACAGCAGTGTCAAGCCGTTCATCTGTAAGTCTCAGCCATCAGCATCCTCTCTAAGATATCATTTCCCGTGTCCAAAGGCCTCCAGTCTTTCCTCAAACTCCCACGACAGTGACCTCTGTCGTGTTATAGGTCAGAGCAATCCTCAATGCAATTCTAGAGCAATTTCTTTTTACGTTCTTTCTGTTCTGTATCTTTCTGTATTCTTTTCTTTCCTTATTATTCTGTTTGGTTTGTGTTTGTTTTTATTTGATTGTGTTTTCTTTATTTGTTTGTTTCTTTGGCAATATTTTAATTTATTTATTTTTGGCTTCTTTTGGCCCCTTTTCTCCTCCATCTTTTTCATCTTTCGTCTTTTTCCTCTTCCCTCTGTCACGCCTTCCTCTTTTGCTTGTTCCTGCTTTTTGCCTTTGTTCTTAACCCCATCCTCCTCTCTCCTTTGTTAATCTGGCTTGTGTGTGTGTGTGTGTGTGTTTTCCTTTCTTGAGAACCACTTATTCTTTTTCCATGGCTTAGGCAGATTTGACATGTAAAGGTAAATGTCTCTGTCACAGCTGATCCTGTTTAATGGATGCTAATCGATGCCATGGTCCTCTCCTTCTCCTATCCTCCTCTGCTCCTTTTCTCCTCCTCTCCTCCTCTCATTCGCCACCTCCCTTGCTTCCCCCAGCTTCTTCACTACTTTTACTTTTTATTCATCATTTTACTACCTGCTCTGTGCACTCACAAGTTTGCTGTCACATATGCATGCATATGTTGATATTCATGCATATGCATTCTGATGTGTAGACATAACCCTGTAATTTAATGAATTGTGATGGATTTTACCCTGCAAAAAAAGAAAGAAAAACTGCTTTAGCTGATTGTCTGCCAGGTACTAAGTGACAGGCCCTAAGCTTTGACTGCAATGAGAGGCAGAGACTGTGGATGATGCAGTGATATGAGCTGGTAATGTCTAGTGTAGTTTGGTGGGATTTAGCCGATGAGGCTGAGTTAACCATGAGCGCTTTTGTCTCTTTTTTCCCTCCTCTTCCCTGCTTGGCCCCTTTTTCTTTCCTCTCGTCTGCGGGCCGCATCTCCTCTCTCCCAGGCGAGGTGTGTCACAAGTCATACACGCAGTTCTCCAACCTGTGCCGGCACAAGCGCATGCACGCCGACTGCCGCACGCAGATCAAGTGCAAGGACTGCGGCCAGATGTTCAGCACCACGTCCTCGCTCAACAAGCACCGGCGCTTCTGCGAGGGCAAGAACCACTATGCCCCCGGGGGCATGTTCTCCCCCGGCATCCCCCTCAGCTCGAGCCCCATCATGGCCAAGGCCAAGGGCCACCCGGGTCTCAACCACGCCGGTCTTGGCTTCGGAGACTACTTCCCGTCGCGCGCCCACCACGCTGGACTGCCCTTCTCCCCGACGCCGACGCCAGCCGCTTTCCCCGGGCTCCCGCACGGCTTCCCGGGCCTCTTCCCGCCCTCGCTGTACCCGCGACCCCCGCTGCTGCCCCCCAGCTCGCTGCTCAAGAGCCCCATCGGGGGTCACGACGGCAAGCTGCCCCGCAGCCCGCTGGACGGACCGCCGCTCTCGCTGGTCACCTCCATGGCCAACGCAGGCAACAGCAACGGCAATGGCTCCAGCAACAACGGTGGCCTCATGGACGGGGAGTGTGGCGAAGGCAAGAGCGAGCCGACGTTTGGTGGCGAGTTGGGCAAAGCCAAGGGCAAGCTGAGCGACGCGTCGGATGCCAGCGACCTAGAAGACATCAACACCACCAGCGGCACCGACCTGGACACCACCACGGGCGAGAACACAGCCTCAGGCTCGGACCTGGACAGCGACGGCGAGGAGAGTGAACGTGAGCGCGAGAAGAGGGAGAGGCGTAAGCAGCAGAGACTCCAGCAGCAGCGAGAGCAGCGAGAGCAACGAGAGCAGCAGCAGCAGCAGGAGGCCGAGCAGAGAGCCGCCAATGCAGCAGGAGGAGGAGGAGGAGGGCTCAAGCAGGATGAGCTGACCTCATTGGCCATGACCGGCTCCAACGCCTGCCCCGACCGGCCCTTCCTGGGCACCACACAGCACTCCTTCTTCCCACCGCCGGACGAGCAGGCACTGCCTCCGAGCGCCGCCGGTACGGCTGCCTCTACCGACTCCATCAAAGCCATCGCCTCCATCGCCGAGAAGTACTTTGGGCCGGGCCTGATGGGGCTGCAGGAGAAGAAGATGGCCTCGCTGCCCTACCCCTCCATGTTCCCCTTCCAGTTCCTGCCCAACTTCCCTCACTCGCTCTACCCCTTCGCCGACCGCGCGCTCAACCCAAACATGTTCTTCAAAACTGAGCCCAAGTCGCCCCGTGAGCAGCAGCAGCTCCTCCAGAAGATGAGCGGGGTGCTGACGGGTGCCGGAGGGCCTCCCTCCACGCCGGGCCGCCGAGCGGAGTCGCCCTTCGACCTCACCACCAAACCGAAGGAAGCGAAACCCGCCGCCCCGGCCCCTGCCGCCAAGGCAACGGCGGCACCCTCCGGCGCGCCCCTCCTCTCGTCCGAGGAGCAACCGCTGGATCTCAGCATCGGCAGCCGCAGCCGCGCCAGCCACAACGGAGGCACGGCGCCCCCTAGCGACCACCGCAAGAACCACGTCTACAGCAGCAGCGGCAGTGGAGGAGGGAAGCCCCATAGCAAGGAGGAGCTCCAGGGTCCCGGACAATCCCAAGGCCTCCACCAGCCCCCTCTCTCGCAGCACCAGCCCCAAATGCCCCAGCACCCCCCTCCCCAGCAGCCCTCCCTCCACTACGCCAAGCCCTCGCCCTTCTTCATGGACCCCATCTACAGGTATTACAGCCCGAGGGGGGTGGGCTTGGCTGAGTTAAGGTGAAGATAAGGTGCCATCACTTCACTCAGTGAATTGAAATGAATTGAGTTGAATTGAATTGAATTGAACTGAACTGAATTAAACTGAAATTGAAACAAGCTAGTTGAGTTATTTGTAGTTGAGTAGAGTTTTACTTATTTGAGTGAAACTGAACAGTTGATTTGAATGAAGTTAGACTGACTGAACGAGTTTGAAGTGGGTGTTGCGGTGGACCGTGTGACCTCTGCCTCCCGCTCGTACGTAACCCTGTTTCTGTGTTGCTGTCCAGCAGGGTGGAGAAGAGGAAGCTGATAGACCCTGTGGGAGCTTTGAAGGAGAAGTACCTGCGGCCCTCACCCCTGCTCTTCCACCCTCAGGTAATACACACACGCACACGCACACACACACACACACATGCATATACACATGCACACACACACACATGCATATACACATGCACACACATAGAAACACTCACACACACAATCTGACATGCACACACACAGACTTACACTTATTCATACATACACATGTAGACATGCTTTTATGACAAAGGACACAGATACACGCACATTCTGAAATCCACAAATGCATCTGTCCACACACATATGAAGACTTTCTACATTCACACATGCACACACACACACACACACCTTAGTCATCTCTTTTCTGCACACATTACTCACATGTACCTGAGGCCCCAGTGTTCCCTTGTGTTCACTCTGCCTCCAGGTAAATCACACACATGCACACACACTCACTGTTACACATATATTTCACGAGACAAAACACACACACACACGTAGACTTACATACACACACACACACACAGGCTCTCACACAGGGGATCTCATTACACTGCCATTTATTTATCCTGCCGTGTGCTTATGATATTTACTGTGCCATTAATTTATAGAGGGGGGCTGTTCTCACTGCTGCCCTGCAAATGAATAGCACATGGGTTTGGGTGCGAGGAGGACACAGCCAGGATGATTTACTCACTCTCCTGTTCTCTACCTCTCCGTCGCTGTGTCCTTCCCTCTCTCTTGCTTTCTCCAACTCTCTACCTTTACCACAACTCTCAATCCTCCTCTCTCCCTTTCTCTTCTCTATCTCTCTTTTCTGCTCTCTCCATCTCTCCCTTTTTCTCTCTTTCTCTCTCTCTGCCATTACCCTTGTCCCTAGTTCTCTCTCTCTATCTATCTATCTATCTATCTCTCTCTCTCTCTCTCTCTTGCTCTTTCCCTCTCCTCCCCTGGGCCCAAAGAGAGACACTCACCCTCTGCCGGTCTCTGTGATTTTCACGTTCCCAGCATTCACAGCGTCTCTGAGACGCCACAGGCGCTATGAAACAACCAAAAAAAAATAATAAAATCCCAAAAATTCCCTGTGGTACTACGGTGGCTGTGACGTGCCAAAAAAGCCAAAGTTCACAGCATTATCTCTGAGGCTTTGAAAAGTGTCTCGCTATCCCCCCAACCCCCCTCTCTCCCCATTCCTCCATGGCTGATTGTTTGCATGGTCTATCCAGCTCTATTCCCACCTTTGAGCTCTGATAACAATGATGATAGCATTATTAATAATGACCTTTTGAGCTGCGCCACTACACTCCCGCTGCCTGCTCTGCTCGGGTCCGGCTGTCCCACGCGGGCCTAAACTTAGCCGCAGCATTGTTCCGACCCCCGTCCCCCTCGCCCTGCTCCTGGCTGCTGCGGCGGAGCGCGCCGCTAATAACTTCCCCTTGCCGTTTCTCTCCTGGCCGGCCAGATAATGTCGCCGCGTCCATCAGTTGCTTCCTGTGTTTGTGTCCAGCAGAATGGCCCCTCTTGTTGGGAACCGTGCTATCTGACCTGGAAATCTGGGTCTCTCGCAATGGTGCTCAGCAACAACTCAACAGCAGCCCCTCTCTGTGAACACACACACACACACACACACACACGCACACACACACACATACACACACACTCGCCCTCATTTAGCAGGCTGGGTGGCATCGGGAAAGCTGGCATTGACTGGGGTCATCGCGGGCAACCACTGCAGCACAGACATGAGGATCCAGATGCTCCAGTAGCATTTATAGTCTCACTTATGTTTATGTTTACGTTTATGTGTACCAGCTTCCTTCCGGCTCACCACATTCTCTGCAGGCCAGAGTAACCTTCTGTGTGTCTGTGTGTGTGTGTCCTTGTGTGCTAGCCCAGATTTGAACTCCTCAGACAGATAGGAAACCAGTGTGCTATCTATATCTCCTGGGAGGAAGCATCTTTGTGAATGTGTCTGTTGTTGTTTGTGTGGGGGCAGTCTAGCGGAGCCCAGGCAGAGAGCTCATTGGATCGGGCTTCAGTCAGATTACCTTTCGCTTTGTTTACTGATCTCACTCTGGTGAATCAACTGGAAATCCTCCTCCTCCTCCTCCTCCTCCTCGTCCTTGTGTGTTGTAATTGTTTACCTGTGTTTCTATGAGCGGAAGCGTCTAATGTCACAGCGATGGCAAAGAGGCAAAGGGCCCTCCTCCGCCCCTCGACAATGCTGAGGGCCCAAATCGGTCAAATGACGGAATCACGGTAACCGCCGTCCGTCGCTGCCGCCACCGCTGGTTCAGACGCGGCGACAGAGTGGATTGAGTCAGGGTGTCTGTCTACGTGTCCCCGCCCCAGGAAGGATGTGAGCAGCTCGGGTGGGGGATGGTGGGGCGAGAGGGGTGCAGCAGAACCTTTGTTCTGGGCGCGATCCGGGACACTCTATCGGACAGACCTATCTCAAACTGCATTGTATTCAGGGGGCCGGTGAGAGGGGTAGGGGTTGGAGGTTGGAGGGAGGGGGGTCGATGTGAAAGCTCACTGAGGTGCTTCACTCAGGGGCCCAGGGGATGGAGGGTTGGTCGAGGTGGTGGGTGGGGAGGTGAGTCGGTGGGAATGCGACAGAGTTACGGTTGTTTCTGCCAAACAGAATGCAGGGGAGAGAGTGGCGGGGGAGAGGAGGGGGGAGAGTGGTGACTGCAAACGTGCCACAGGTCAGAGAGGTGACTCTAAACAGCACAATCGAGACACGACCTCCTGATAGACAACTTCCTCTCTCTCACCCCCCACACCTAACTCACTCTC
>JAIFZK010000005.1:6507500-6665000 GCA_027481765.1 Tenualosa thibaudeaui
AAAAGAAAGGAAAAAGAGAAGAGAAAAAACAAAGGAGAGAAAGAGAGAATGAGGGGGAGAGAGAGAAAGAGAGTGCATTAGGAGACAAAAAACAAAGAAAGAGATAGAGAGGGAAAAGACAGACAAAGCTGAATTGGAAAATACAAGGACATGGTAGACAGGAGAGAGAAGCTAAATAGTGAGAGCGATAGACAGAGAGAAAGAGAAGGGCAGAGAGAGAGGGGGATAGAGAGAGGGTGATAGAGCAAGAGAAGGAAGATTGATTCTGTGTGTGCAGATGTGTTGTAGGTAGAGAGAGGGGGCTCTGGACAGTGTTGGTGTATAACGGCACCCATGGGGGACTCAGGACCCTGTTTATAGAAGCAGTTAATTATCATTGATTTGGCTCCTGAGCAGCTGCAGACACACACACACACACACACACACACACACACAGACCAGAACGGGCAGTGCTGGCCTGAGGGCTTTGATTTCTTGGACGCAAAACTGGAGGGTAATGATGGGGAGTGATGGTGTGTGTGTGTGTGTGTGTGTGTGTGTGTGTGAGCTGGTCGACCTGCATGCTGACATGGCCAGTGTCAGGCACTGACAGCACTGCAGGGACAGAGAACACACACCATGCTCTGACTGGCAAGTCAGTGCACAAAGGCACAGAAACACACAAGTGCACACACACCTATACCTACACACACACACAGCTGTCTGACATATCATCACACACAGAAAACACCCAGCATAAGGTGTTGGGTGCATTATGAGCACACACACACACAGGTCCATGGTCCAGGACCAAGAGACATACACATATGTGTAAATAAACTTTTTGACACTGAAACAGCTACTAAAGCAAACAGCATCCCTGCTTAAATGGCCGCAGCTCGACACTACAGAGCACTAGAAAGCCCTCTGGAGGGGTGTGCGTGTTTGTGGTTCTTGAAGGACATTATTTGTGTCATCTCTAATACAGGTGAAATAGGAGGCTTTGTTTACACACCTGGAGCTGCAGAACCACAGAAACCACAGAAACATGGTGGCAATGAGGAGAGTTCTAGAAAGCCTCCTCCTCCTGTCCTCCCAAACACAGGGACAAGCCTTTTTTAGGCATCTTATAGCTGTTTATAACACCTTCATTGACTGTTTCATAACAGTCTCACAGCTGGCTATAGTAACTTTATTCAGAGTCAATTACAATGCCTATACTTACTATACTATAATTACAATTATAATTATAACTATAATTATAATGCCTGTACTTAGAGCAACTTATTGCATCTTTATTCACTTTCTCATAGCAGATTATTGAGTCCTTACTCACAGTGTTAAATCAGCCCAGTTAGCCTGTACAAGTCCAACACCAGCAGGCTTGTAGAAAGCCAGACTGTAAAATCTTCAGGCCAGCAGATAACAGGCGACCGTCTCACCCTGGTGCAGAGGGTGGAGTTGGTGCTTGGTGTTTCTCGCTAGAGAGTAAGACAGAGGGGAATTCAGAGCTCCAGAGATGGGCCGAACCCCCCACCTCCACCCCCAAACCCCACCCCTCTGCCTGTCTGCAGGCCGGCCTTGTGAAGGCTGCCCGGGGACCCTCCAGGGACGCGGTCCCCTAGCATGCTTGGCTCCTTCCGAACAATCCTCTGATTAGCTCATTTAGAAACAATTTACCCTAACAAATCGCAGCCTCCATTATCAGCGCGGCCCTCTCTCCCCGGGCACGTCGGGTCGCGGCGGACCCTGCCGCGCCCAGGGGCCCCCGACTCAAAGAAGCTTCATGCTTCATTGTAGCGGGTTATTTGCCCGCTGTAGATGCTATCACCCAGCCCCGGCTCTTTGCTCTGGAAATTGGCTGGCCGTGGCTGACCACTGAAAGACCCCTTTCAAACAGCAGCAGTGACGCAGCAGGCAGAGACCTTGTGGAGTTAAGAAAGAGTGTGGGGTGGTGTGAGGGGATGCGGGGGAGAGGGAGGGAAAAAAGCTAAGATGAAGTAATTTAAAGTCCCCATGGACATGCTAACAAAAATAAACACAGCAAAAAAACAGAAATGAGGAGGGGAAAAAGAGGGCAGTTTTGCAAGGGAAAAAAAATAAATAATAAAATAATAAAAAATCACCTTGGCTCGCTACCATTCTTCCTGAACCATGATGCTCCAAGTCTGGAAATTTTCTGTGTGTGTGTGTGTGTGTGTGTGTGTGTGTGCAAGTGTATGTGCACAAGCACACAGAGACACACTCAGTTTAACTTGCTTGCTCACTCACTCACACACACACACACACACACACACACACACACACACACACACACAGACAGACACACTAAGTATAACATGAAAAGACCCCAGCATCTTGATTCGGAGCACTTGATGACGAGTGATTTTCCCAAGGCAATTAGTGCTGAAGGCCCAGGCTACCCGCAGCGATGCTGGACCGACACACACACATGCACATTCACAAACACACACACAGATATGCACATATTCACACAGATACACCCACACACACACACACACAGTGGGGCAGCGGACATAGCGGTGTGCCCAACAAAAGGCTCAGTGTCAGACCCTGGGTCCTTGCTGGGACCGATGCTGTTTATTTATCAGCACATTAAATTGATGTTCTCCGGAGCTCTCCGCACAGCCTGTCAGCACCACACAAGCACGCCACAGAGAGAGAGACAGAGAGAGAGAGAGAGACAGGGAGGGAGAGAGAGACAGGGAGGGAGAAGTAACGGGGTAGCCCTGGTCTTTCTCTCCTCAGGGCCATATATTCAAGGCTAAGCAGGCACATATGGGCCTTCTAGTTTTTTCCTTTTCCTTCACTTACCACTTGTTTTACCTTAATTTCTGTTACCTATCTCCCTATCTATCTATCTATCTATGTATCTATCTATCTATCTATCACTTTTTATGGAACTTAATATTCCCTTCTCTCTGACTGCTTATTTGCCGTTCCATTCCTTGCTGCATAGATTTCCTTTGGCTTGTTGGATCCTCCTTCAGATTCCAATCTGATTCCCAGCCCACTCTGAAATTCCCATTGTGGGAATCTCAGCTGTGCTGTGGGGAATTGCCTGATTGTCACTCTCATTGTGTACTGTCAGGCCACTGGCACATGATAAGGACCTCAGGCAGCTTCACTCCAGTCTTAGTTTTACACATATCACACTCACTGTATTGTGTGTGTGTGTGTGTGTGTGTGTGTGCACCTAGATTTGATTGGCAATGAAAACATCTTCCAGGAGTATTTCTGTCTCTCTTGCGCATCTCTTTCCAATGGTGAATAGACAGATTTATGCACACACAAGGTGCAGTTCCTCAGCCCTGCCACCAGACGGAGTAGTGAGCTGCTGGCACAGGTCTCTCCTCACATACAGTGATGACATGACCACAGCTGTTTCTTAGCTTCACAGCCACTGACTAACAACCTCAGTGTGTAATCTGCTCGTTTGTTGGGAGTGTATGCGTGTGTCTGTCTCTGTGTGTGTGTGTTTAAGTGTGTGATTAACTCAGACAGTCTTCCATGACCTCCCATGCGACACATGCTTGCCTTTAGAGTGGTTTGTCTGTTTTGGAGCCGTCTAGAGAAAACAAGCAGATGTGTGTGTGTATGTCGGGACTGAGGGCCCTAGGCAGAGGGCCCCTATCTGATTACTCTCCTCTGAGACGTCAAGCCGGATCTCCCCACGTCTTCCAGAGACACAATGACAAATGTGACCCTGAGAAAAAAGACACACATTGACACACACACACACACACTCACACTCACACATATGCTACAAGTAAAGTTCTCAGATGTCTGATTGGTGTTGATGTTTTAGACCTGACAACCCATTTAGCGCTCTCTCTCTCTCTCTCCCTTTCTCTCTGCAGATGTAAATACTGTGATCGCTCGTTCAGTATTTCCTCCAACCTCCAGAGGCACGTGCGTAACATCCATAACAAGGAGAAGCCCTTCAAGTGTCACCTGTGCAACCGCTGCTTCGGCCAGCAGACCAACCTGGACCGTCACCTGAAGAAGCACGAGCACGAGAACATCCCTGGTGAGTGCTTAGTCTCTCTTTTGCTTTAACTTCATTTTTCTTTCTCTCTTTTTCTCTCTCTTTCTTTTTCCCTCTCCCTCTTTGACATGAAAACATCTTGCCAATTTTATTTATAATATTCACTGATAAATAATGCATCATAATCATTCTTGTTTTGACTATACACTGTACATACTCACTTCTATGTGTGTTTGTGTGCATGTGTGTGTTTGCCTGTCTGTCTCTTCTTCGGACTTACAGTGAGTCAGCACTCTGGAATTCTGTCCAATCTGGGCACAAACATTTCGTCTCCAAACTCTGATCAGGACAATCACGCACTTTTAGATGAGAAAGAAGACTCCTACTTCTCTGAAATTAGGAACTTCATTTCTAACAGCGAGCTAAACCAAGCATCCAGCTCTACTGATAAAAGGTAAGGAATATCCATAATGCATACAGACTGCAGCACATATGCATACACACACTATCACACACACAGGTGTGTTTTGATAAGTCAGGATACTCTACTGCAGCCACAGTATAAACATAGTTGTTGTGTATTATTCTGTATGTTCCTAGGGTTTCTGTAGCAAATCTAAGGCATGCCACTGCCCCCTACTGACCTCAGTGCAGACTACAGTGCAGAGCTGCACACTTACACACACACACACACACACACACACACACACACACACACACACACTCACTCACACGGAGGCTGTAGTCGAGTCCAATCATTGGCAAGACACTGCAACAGCCCACTTCACTCCTGTTACAGTCGAGCCATAACCAGACTACTCCTCAGGACAAAATCATTACTGGCTACAGTGGCTGTGTATGTGTGTGTGTGTGTGTGTGTGTGTGAGAGAGAGAGAGAGAGAGAGAGAGAGAATTATTTCAATATTCAGACTATATATATTATGTGTTAGGAGTGTGTGTGTGTGTGTGTGTGTGGGGGGGGGATATTCTCTGTTTGTGCGTCGTGTAAGTGCATATGCAGACATCGTGCTTTTGCTGCTTTGGCTAGTAGTCCTTATTCAGTTCCCCCAGTCCCATGAGCTGGTGTGTGTGTGTGTGTGTGTGTGTGTGTGCGCGTGTAACATTTTCTTCGAGTTCTCTGCATAGACCTGATCCTCCTGTCAACACACAAAAGACTTCTAAGTCATTTAAAATCTCTCTCTCACACATGCACACACACTCACACACACACACACACACACACAACCATCTGGGACCAATAGTGTAGTGTGTCTCAAGTAGATGAGCCTGTCATTCTGTAATATCTGCAATTCAAATAAGTGGTTGTGTTTCTTCTCCATGGAGTGCCTACCTCTCTCATACTCATGCTGTTATTCTTTTTAATACATTTTCTGTCACGTCAGCTTTCTATCCACTCACACTTTCTGTTACTATTCTGATGTCTCAATTCTAGCTTACTGGCTTTGTTCTTTTGAATTGTCATACACACACTCGGTTGATCTCATCATGTCATTTCATTTGTCACATACACACGCACACACACACTCAATGACTCCCACTCACATGCACAAACTTACTCAGACTGCTCTCTCTCTGTCTCTGTGTCTCTCAAACACACATAAACACACATTTTTTTCTTCTGTGATTGCCTTGGCACACACACCCACACCCACACACATACACATACACATACATACATACACACACACACACACACACACACACACACACACACACACACACACACACACACATACACATACACATACATACATACACACACACACACACACACACACACACACACACACACACACACACTGGCCTGACAGGAGGAGGGTAGTGCTAGATGGGCATTCCTGGCTGGATCCGGTTTGAGTTTGACTGGTCTGAGTGAAGTGTCTGGCCCCTAACACAAGCGTGTGCGTGTATGTGTGTGTGTGTGTGTGTGTGTGTGAGAGAGAGAGAGAGAAGAGGGGGAATTCTGGAGGCTCTGGAGGCCTGGTGATGTGGGGCCCCTCTGCCAGGCGGGGCCCCTGGGGAGCCCCAAGGCAGAGCATTTATCTGGGAGATACATTGCGAGAGTGGCCCCCACCCAGCGGGACTAACACAAACACGCTCCTGACGTGTTTAGACTACATGACAAAACGCAGGGCTGCAGCAGCTACAGGAGCATGTCTGCCCTCCACACCTCTCTCTCTCTCTCCATCCCCATCTCTCTCTCTCTCTGTCTCTCTTCTCCCTCTCTCCTGCACACTCTCTCACAGTCTGTCTCTTTTGCTGCCATCTCACTTTAACTTAATTATATGATATTTAACCTGGATTGAAGGTGGAAAACAGCCATGTTTTTCCTTTCGTTTTGGAAGGAGACTTCCCTCTCAGTCCTATCCCTGCACTCATCCATTATGGGACCTGAGTCTCTGAGACCCCCTTCAACACAGAGATTGTGTGTGTGTGTGTGTGTGTGTGCGTGTGTGTGTGTGGGCTCTGATGAGCGACTGTGAGAGGCTTTCTTTGTGACTGGGCTCTGCTCGGGGCAGGAAATGACATCATTAAAACCCTGAAGCAGCCTGTCAGGGGGCTGGAAAATGTGACAGCAGTCATAACAAGGTGTGCTGATAGCCCATGTGCAGAGCTTTAAGCTTACACACACACACACACACACATGCACACACATGCGTACACTCACCAAGATGTACTGTACATATACAGATCACACATGCAGTGTAACACACACTCTGACACATCCCAGACACCCACAACACACACACACAGACACAGACACACACACACACACAGTTTTTCCTACGACTATCTATAATTGTCAACTCAGCTCATGCTTATAGCTTAAATGAACAAGGCTTTGTGTGTGTGTATGTGTGTGTGTGTGTGTGTGTGTGTGTGTGTTTGTCTACATCCTGAGCTAAATTATATATGACCAAAAAAAAACCTACAGTACCCACAATCCTGTTGTCTCTGCTGTTTCAGGTCAGAGGTTGTGGAAGAGGAGCGTGCCACAAGCCACGGCGTGTCAGGCTCCAAGCTGAGCTCGGAGGCTCTGGAGGAGGAAGAGGAGGAGGAGGTCGAGGGCGACGATGAAGACGAGGAGGAGGGAAGCCTGACGGAGAAGTCTCAGGATGAGACGGCCTCGCCAGCCACCATGGGCCAGGGCACCTTCGACGAGGAAGAGGAGCCTGCACCATTGGCCATGACATACGAGCACACCCGAAGGTAAGACATACACATACACACACACACAGACACACGCACACACAAACACACACACACACAGACACACACACTAAATGTCCTGCCTCACTGTGTGGTGTTCTCATCTGCTCATCTGTGGCCCTGCTCTCTTAGGCTCCCCTGTACAGTTGTGCTTCTGCTCCTGTCTCTACTAACACTACTAATGCTAACTCTTGACTAGCCTAGCCTAGCACTTCTCTGTTAGGAGCTGTAAACACCCAACCCATCCCAGCTGTTCCGGCTGTCTGGGACCAGAGGGATCTGTGCTGCCAGCTGCCATACTTGGCTCAAGCAGAGCACGTGTGGGAAGTCTAGGACTGCAGATTTCATGTACTTCAGTGACACAGCCTAGTGTACTGAGTGTACTTTACTTGTGGCTGGGCTGTGTGTGCACGTCACTTCCACCTGTCTGTGATGTGTGTAGTGTGTATATGTCAGACAGTGTGTGTACCTGTTTGTGCTAGTCCGCTAGTTCAGCTCTCATTTCATTTGAACGACTCAGCACCGCCGACCCCTGTGCATGCTCCCTGGCCATGGCTGTGTGTCCCTGCTTGCTGTATGTGTGTGTGTGTGTGTGCATGTGTCTGTGTGTGTTGGTGGGTCTAACAAAGGGTGTCCCTTTCTGGCTTTACCTTTCTGACAATTCCCCCTCCCTTTCCTCTCCTGTCTTTTCTCTGCTTGATTTTCTTCTTTCACCTCCTCTTCTCCACCTCTTACCTCGTCCCCCTCTACTCTCTCTCTCTGTCTCTATCTGTCTCTCTCCATCTCTTTCACCCCCTCCCCTCCCCCTTCTTCCCCCACCCCCTGGTGCAGGTGTATAGAGGAGGACTCGGGGCTGTTAGACTTGGAGCCCCTGCCTCCTTTCCCCAAGGCTCTGGAGCTTCGTAAGGCGTCTGAGGAGCCATTTGACGTTAAAGACATTTTTAACACCTCCATAGAGTCGGAGGCCCTCAAAGAGACGCTGTTCAGGCAGGCTAAAACCCAGGTATGTCGTCACCCACGCCAGGAGATGGGCTTAGCAGAGAAGTGTTTAGGAGGAGAGGAATTAGAGGACAGATGGAAAGAGAGAGAGAGAGAGAGAGAGAGAGAGAGAGAAAGAGAACGCGAAAGAGAGAGAGATTAGAAAGAGTAGCAGGTTTTCCCAGACTGAACTGAGATCAGTCTAAATGAGTAGTGGTTAGAGGATCTGGATCAGGCTCATTAGCTGGTGTGTTTATATCCTGTCATAGCCATGTCTCGTCGTGCTGACTAACTCTCTCTGACCGTTAACTACTCTTCCTGCTTCAAACTCCCATCTCTGCCTCTCTCTTTAACACGTTTTACTTCATTGTAACAAACAAACCCAACTCTGTATGTGTGAGAATGAAACCATTGCCTTGGCTTTTATCCAGGGGTGTGTATCCATTGAATACTGACTGTCTCTGTCTCTCTCTTCCTCTTCTTCTTCTTCTTCTTCTTCTTCTTCCTCACCCTCTTTTCTTCCCTTTCTACCCTCCCCCTCTCCCCTTTCTCTCTGCAGGCTTATGCAATGATGCTGTCTCTGTCTGAGAACAACCCTCTGCACGCATCCTCCCAGAGCTCCCTGGACGCCTGGCTGAACATGGGTGGAGGCTCGGCCGACAGCAGCAGCTTCCACCCCCTCAACCACATCTAGCAGCCCGGGAGAAAAAGAGAGAGAGAGGAGAGAAAGAAAGAGAGAGAAGAGCGGAGGGAGAGCAGGCAGACACCCACACCGCCATGCCAGGAGGGGAGGAGAGAGAGAAAGAGAGAGAACCAGAGAAAGAGAGAGAAAGAGACACAAGATTTACACAGAACCTGCTGTCCTCTATGAGAGGGAGGAACAGACCTGAGGCCTGCTACTTGATAACAGACCATGGTTGCCGTGGACACGGTCATCATTCTCTAGCTGTAAAGGACAAAATGAAAACAACAATAACAACAACAACTGAATGACTAGCTCCTCCCCCTCCTCTGCATCATACACTCCTGGCTAATCTCAGACCAAGACTGCTACAGTGAGCCACAGAATTCCCTCGACCCCACAGTGTGCGTGAGCGTGTGTGTATGTATGTATGCATGTGATGGCAGCACCTCCAGTGGTGTTTTGACTTTGATGCACTCACACACACACACACAAACACACACACACAAACAAGCCTGTATCTGTTAACGTTTAAAAAATCAGAAGTGTGTGTGTGTGTGTATGTGTGTGTGTATGAGTGTGTTTATGCATGCACATGAGTGTGTGTGCCACTCCTGCATCTCCTTTTATTCACAACATCTTGATCATCTGGCTGAAAATTCCCAGACACCAGAACACTGTCAAAACATTCCCTAGAAAAGCCCCCGGAGTTGTTCAGAGAGAGAGAAAGCTCTAGAAAGGTCTCCCCGTCAACAGTCAGTTTCAGAGGATGGACAGTTTGCTGTGAGGTAGTTTTTGGGGGACTAGCTGGTGATTTTAAAATTTAAATTATTAACCCTTGGAGGCTATCAAGGTCCCAACGTCCCACTATCATGCGTTGTCATGGTAACCTCGTTTTGTATGTTATTTGTTCTTCGATAAACAGTATTGTTTCTTTTTAGGCACCTGGGTGCTGATTTGTTAATATAATTATTTAGTGAAGGACCAAAATTGTATGATACTGTTGTATGATGTACAAAATAATTTGAACGTTTGTAGCAAAAGAATGATGAGTGTGCCAAATAACCAGTAGGAAACATTTTTGTTCTCTGACAATCATGTCTTTTTTTTTCATGTCAGTTGTAGTCCTTTTGCTTTTTTGTCTTCATATATATTTGATTTCAGTTTGGTATCCTATTTATTTGGTTTCTTGTCATCATTGGAATACAAGTGACAAATGAAAAAAAAGAAAAGACAAAAAAAAGTTAAATCCCATTTTTCAATATTACTGAAGTAATTAACTGAGATTATGAATCTCCTGATTTGAGGCTATCCCACATAGATGAGAGTGCCAAATTTGATTTTGAAATCATAAAAATCATACAATTAGTTATTTTTATTTATGAGAAAAATGTTAGTCAAATCTTCTTTTGCTCCTTGTGAGGTTTGGTTCGTGTTGCTAACGTTCAACCATTTCAACTTGTATGCAGAGTGTTACGTGTGCATTTTTCCTAAAGAAGATTAAAAAAATGGTTGACGTCTATACAGAAGCTGTTCTAAAAATATTTCTTACACGTCAGGTTGCTGACATTGTAGGGCATTGTATTTGAAATGTACTCAAATATGAAGTGGAGACAAAAAAATTGTCTCATTGTTTTTGTGAAAATTTTTATCAGATATGTCTTTGTAACACTCTCCATTTTGAAAAGTCCATGTCCGTACAGTCCGCCCAGAGTGGTTCAGTCTTAGAGGAGGCACACTCTAAGCAATGATAAACACAGTGGCAGACACGTCTCTGTGTGACTCTCCATGTTGGAAAGGGCAAAAAAAAGTATTTTAAAAGTAAGGTTTTTGGCCGAGACAACTTGATGTCCTTTGCCCCTCTGTTTTTAGTCACAAACAAAACAACTGTTCCCTGTCCCAATGTCCCTCAATAGAAACTGGTGGGTTCTAGAGTCAGGGAGAGGTGCTATCTCTTGAACCCATATAGCAGCTGTCACTATGCCGGACCAGGACCAGATGTGGGCCGAAGGAGGGTCAGGTCTATCTAGGGTTGACACCAGAGATGCTCAGCATAGGCATTAACAGGCAGAAATTAGCCTAGCCTAGAGGTGGTGTATAGACCCAGGCACAGGACTGGGTGGCAAACCCTCAGACTGTGCCTGTCCATCTGTCTGTCTGCCTGATCAAGATAGGGAGGGATCCAATATCAGTGAAAGACTCCTTTGAACTGTGAAGCCACAGAATTCAACGTACAATGAGAAAGAGTGAGATGGGGAGGGAGGTAGGGAGGACTGGGGGAGACAGGAGTTAAAAAAACAAACAAATGATAAACAGACAAAAAGTTGGAAATGGACATAATGAATGTGTACATCTTTGATTGTAGTGATATTTTCTTTTTTTGATGTTTTAAACAAGAACCACCTGTTCTCTGGAGCTGGGAGGTAGAAGCCTATCAGGTTCTTGTTTCTTCCTTTAGCCCTCTTTTCTCTCGGTGAAAAAGACGCCTTTCTCTTTCATCTTTCATCTTCTCCTGTTTCACTGCAGACTCCTTCAGCCCTCTCGCTGATCTGGATGCAGCGTTCACTATAGCACTTAACTGGTGGGCATTCATATTGTGGGTGATTGCAAGGGTTGGACCTATAGTCACCAGATTACTGTGCTCTGTTACCTAGTCGCTGGCCATGTCACGGCTTCCGAAGATGAGGCTGAATAGGTTCAAGCAAGCACTTTAACTCACTCAAGGGGAAATCAGTATACTAGTGTATCCTTACATTGGGTTTGGGTGACCCTGCACTTGCCAGAGCTAAAGTTAGCCTTGCCAGCGCCACCACTGTCCATTCTTACAGAAACCCAGCGGCCTGCTTCAGGTTTTAGGTGGGCCATAAGGTGGGGAAATATAGGAAGGTGGAATCGTAGGGTTTTGATTGAGAGCTTGTAAGATCTAATAGTGAATATTCATGGAATGCGTTTTTTTTTTAAAAAAAAAACACATTTTTTTGTCAGTAACACTAGATATACTACAGTATACCCGTGATGACAAACCTGATCAATCCACTCTCTGACTGACTGTTTTTATTGTATGAACTGAACTGAAGCACTGTAGTATATGTGTTTGCCAGTAGATGGCGACGTAATACTGGTCTGCTTTCACTCACTACAAGGCAGCATAGCCTACATTTCTCTCTGCTCACTAATAGTGGAAGTTCACAGTTTGTCTGCAGTATAGCCTACCTTATTGATAGATGCATTGCAGGTTTATGGGGGTCATGAGATATCAATGTGTTTTACGTCTGAAGTCATTCTTGTCACATACTACTGTCAAAGGCGAGCGCTGTAGGCATGGGGTAATTCATCCACGTTGGAAAGATAACTTTGATTTGATAAAATAGGCCATCACATCGTCAGACATGATTATAAACTGACAAATCAAATGAACTCAAATGCTGTTCTTTCCCCACTGTTACAGTAGCCTACAAAAAGTAAAGTCATAGGCTTCGTTTTTATAAAGTGTAAAATATTTTGAAACAAGGATGTTGCATATGTCTGAAAAATTCAGTAAAATATGGGTTTAAATGGATGGTGCTCGTTTCATTTGGATCTGAGTTGTATATCGCCTCTGTTCTGTTTATTAAAAAACAAAAAAATATTGTGCATGACTTGTGTTTTAGCGGTCATAATGGTGTCCATTTGTGAAACGTGTATCTTAAAGTAAAGAAAAAAATGAAATAAAAAAATAATAAATTCGTAGATGCACTTATTGAACATGTGGTTAGGTTAGTAGGTTTGACTTCAAGTCCTTTACTGCCTTAAATGCAATGGGCAGATTGCTATTAAAGAAAACGATATGCTTGTGGGAGAGGAATTATTGAAAAAAAATGAAAGGATTGTAGAATAATACTGAAAATTCTGAAATTGCAGTTCTTTTTGATGCTTGTGATTATTGAAGATGTACTTTAGAGAAATTTCATGGAAACACACATGATTCTGATGTTAATTCTGTAGAATAGAAATGTATACCAAATGTAATCTTTCCAATGCTATGAAGAATTTATACATGAAATTGATATGCAATAAAAACCTGTGTGCTTTTTATATGAAAGGCATTGTTGTCTTTGTTAAATCCTGAAGAATTTCACCATTTCATTTCACCAGTACATGTTTCTGTGAATGAACCATTAGGCCAATTCTACTGGATGTAACTGTAAATAGTGATTTTGTGAGTCCTTTTCATGACTAGGGAAGCCATAGGAAATTATAATATATTTAGTGAGATTGGGCCAATATACATTTTACTGCTGAAGTCAGCATTGCACACATAGCCTGTATGGGAGTTCTTTCACATTGGTTTTGAGTCATGGCTGTGAAATATAGACTCTACATTTTTACCTCAGTGAAAGAATGATTGTCACAAATAACTTCAGATTACCTCGGACCCATAAAGTCTCAGGTCTTAATTGCTCTCTTACTAGAAATATGCTGGCTATTAGCATCTCGCCATCTTTAACGAGTAGGCCTATGGATGTTTTATCTTCTTTCAGGACATAGCAGCTAGCCATTAGATCTACGTTATTTCATTTCATATTGCTTTAGTGGCAATGGCCTAAGCATCTCCACAAAAGTCATTGGTATAAACAGCATTAGGATTTTTAATCTGTATTTATCTTAGTTATTTCCCACCTTCAGAAACTACAATAGGCCTAATTCTGGTCAACCTTCACAGTATATGTATTGTTATATCAGAGCACGCTGTCCCTTTAAGAGTGGAAATGAACAGGGGAAGTGATACCAAGACAGCAGCTCCCCTCCCATCCGAGGAGAGAAAAACATAACATCAACACATCCCTTACAGCGTGACGGCCAAGGCAGCTGTGCGACCGTGATGTTAACGACTCCCACTACTGTTAAGCAGTAGTCTACGCTTCATATTGATATTGGTGGACCCAACCACGGCTTCACTGGGGCTATATTTAATGACATGCTTCAGCTGAATGATTCCGTGGAGCCCGAGAGCCCCGGTGCTGCGGTGCTCCACGCCATCGAGGGTGAGGTTGAAGATGGGGTGGAGGTAGCCTTCACGCCGCCAGGGGCCGTAGCTAGCCGGGGTTACGGTTCTGCCGTAGCCTGCTGCTCCCCATTGCAAACACTTAAGCCTTTCCATGTTCACAACCCAACGATGCAAGCTAAAGTCAAAGACTACTTCGTGTTTAGGGTAAGTAGGCTCCGTTTGCATGCTCAAACAATATCAGACTAATGTCAGGTTTGTAAATGTTGGTAATTTGTCAATTAGCCACTTGCAACTGATCTAATATTACATTGCTGGTTTATTTACATGGTGCATAGTCATTAATAGGCCGACGCGAAAATGATCGCTTGATAAGCCCCTGCATGTTTGACAGTGGGCAGTGGAGTCTACTTCTGTTAGTTAGCTTCGATATTTGCAGACATGTACTTTTTTGCATGTTAATCATTTATTACCGTTGTAATTACATGTTAGCTTTCTCTCTCTCTCCCTCCCTACATCTGTCCAGCCGGGGACTATTGAGCAGGCGGTGAACGACATCCGAACGGTGGCTTTACCATCGGAAGACGGGGAGGTGCTTAGCGTGTGGCTGTTAGCAGAGTGAGTGAAGATTCACAGCAGGCTGTTGAATGCTGATAGCTATTTGGATGGCCTTACTTGGCCTCTGTATTGTACTGAGGTTTCATGACAAAGCATGTGGGAAAGGATATTGTTTTTAGAGTAGGCCACCCTCATTTCACATGAATGATTATGATTATGACTTATTACTTAGCTGTAGTAGATACACAATCCAGAACATAATCCTCACCTCTTCTCTTTGACAATGAGGTGAGGACAGTGACCCAAATATCCACTTGAGATTTAAACCAGCTATACTGGACTGAATTTAAGTGGCCCACTGTGGATGTGCATGAAAGATGGACGATGTGGTGTGAACGCACAGAAGATTTGAGGATTTTACCAAAACTTGGAAGCTGAACAAAGAGCATCAGCTTGGAGGTCTGATTCTAACTGCATTTTTTTTCTGTAGAGTTGATCATTGGAACAATGAAAAGGAAAGGCTAGTGCTTATTACTGAAAGGTAAGCTACTGATATAAAACTGCCCCTATGTCAGATGTCAAACTGCCGCCACATGTCAGATTACTTTGACCTGTTCACTTTTTCTTTCCTCTGCCTTCTCCTTTGCTCAGTTGTCTTTTTGATAAGAGCTGTAATTCTCAATACATTTAGGAATATTGATTAATTTGACATATCTGTCATGTGTGACTTCCAAAGCAAATAAAAAGATAACCATTAGAAACGTATGATATTGTACCAGTATCCAGAACACAGAAGTGCTATTGGTTGTTGGTGCAGACCTGTATATGAGGAAGCTTTATGCTTTCTGTTTGACACACTCCATTACATCAGAAGGCTGCAGCATGGATGTCAACACACACACACACACACACACACAAAAACACACTATGGGTGGTGGTAGTTACACATACAGGGTGTTGTGTGTAGGCCATGTGGTTGACTGGCACACACACACACACACATGCACGTGCACACACACACACACACACACACACACACACACACACATACACACACACACACACAACACTCCGCTCAAATACACCATGCACAGATGCTGATACTGACTGATCCATGTTGTATTTTTGCTTGTTGCTGCAGGTCTTTGCTAGTGTGCAAGTACGACTTCATCAACCTGATCTGTCAGCAGGTGATCCGAATCTCCCTCAATGCTGTGGACACCATCTCTGTGGGCGAGTTTGAGTTTCCCCCCAAATCACTTAACAAGTAAGATGACTCAAAAACACCCCCCACCCACCCTCCTTCAAGCATTACAGATATATGCTGAGTTGTCAACATTGACCTCAGGGTTCTTCGCAGTTTGCTCGTTTGGTTAGACATTGGATTTATTGGTACCTGTTCTCAGGGACTGGTATCATCAGAGAACATGTTTATACTATATGTCATTGAGCATTGTGTTAATGTGTGTGTGTGTATGTGTGTGTGTGTGTGTGTGTGTGTGTTTGTGTGTGTGCGTGTGTGTGTTTGTGTGTGTGCGTGTGTGTATTTGTGTGTGTGCTTAGGAGAGAGGGCTTTGGCGTGCGTGTGCAATGGGACAAGCGCCCACGCCCCTCCTTCCTGAACCGGTGGAACCCCTGGTCCACTGATGTGCCGTACGCCACCTTCACAGAGCACATCATGGCCCGTGCAGATGAGAAGGTCGCTACGCTCTGCCAGGTAGGCTCTCTCTCTCTCACCCACCCACACACACAGCACACAGTACACATAGAGTCTCCCTCATCTCACACTTGTGTCACATCTGTGTGCTGTCATTAGTTGGAGAACTTTAAGACTCAGCTGGTCCAGGCGGTGAAGAAGGCCCACAAGGAGCATCCCATCCCTGGCCGCTCCAATGGGGTGCTGCTGCTGGAGTGCCCCCTGCTGATCGAGACCTACCTGGGCATCATGTCCTTCATCAACAACGAGGCCAAGCTGGGCTACTCCATGACCCGTGGCAAAATTGGATTCTGAGTGACCCTACCGTCTCCCACAGCTTTCTTCCTGCTCTCCCTTAAGGCTTCTGAGATGTTTGTTTGTTTGTTTTGTTTCTTATTGTTGTAGTTGTTGTTTCCTTCGTTAAATCTGTTAGCGCCAAATTTAATTTCCTGCTTCACTGCCTTCTCTGATCGGTTGTTTGTCCAGTGTGGTTGGTAAAGGGTGCTCGATTGAACATCTTGCTGCTCCAGGATCAGCTGTCTGCCTCACATGATGAGGTCGAGAGGGGTAAGGTCAAAGATGAAACAGGCAGACTGTTCCCAGAGCAGCAAATACTGTGCTGCGTTATGCTTCATAAATATTAACCCCCCCCAACACACACACACACACACACAAAGAAACTGTCAGGCCATGAAAGTGTTCCTTTAGTCGGGTTTATAAAGAGTCTAGGAATGCCCCTGAAAATGCACACAAATCTCCTGACACACACACACGCACACAGCCTTTGACAGTGGAAAAAGTGTAGCTCAGGGACACCACCAATCACGGTCTGCGTTAGCCCACCAGTTCTACAGACCCCACTGCCTCTGGCACCATGACTGGGTCCATTCTGTTCCAGGACCTTCACTGTTGCCACAGGATTGGTGGATGCTCTTGAGGGAGTTAGCTGTGGAGCTGTTTATTTGGTATGTACATGTTGTGTATGTACATGGCAGTGTCCTCTGCATGTCTGTTGGGAAGTCCTTGAAATTGCAAACCATGACTGATGCTGCTTTAACACATAGGTCTTTGCCTTGGCCATAAATAGCACATTGAGCTTGAGTCTGAGACTCCCCCAGTGCAAGCTAAATGGCATGACTGGTGTGTTTGTGTCCATTTTTGGAAGCACCCAGATTCAACTAGAGGGGGCGTTATGGGAAGTCTTACCGATGGCTATGCCTCCCCTGCTGGGAGAGGAGACTAGGAGCGTCCCTGCCTCCTCCATCAAGTTAAATGTGGTCCTTGTTCGGCGTCTGGGTGTTTTCGTTGTTCCTTTTCTCTGCCATGGCTCCAGGATATGATCAGAAAAGACAGAAACACATCAAGTAAACACATCAGTTTTGTGCACAGGGTTTCTTAAGGACACAGGGGAAGTGGTCATGGTTACCACAGGACGGTAGAGATATCAAAGAACGTGATTATGTGTTGAGATCGGGCTGAGACTAAAGACTGTTTCCTTTTGTGAAGGTGCGAGAACCAGAATGACACGGTGCCTATCAGAACACATCAATGTTCCAGTGTGTGTTAGCAAATGTTTAGGTGCAAAATTTCTTTTTCTCACTTGGCCTATGAAGCCTTTACTCGGATAGTTTTCCCTCACTGGTTTTCCTGTAACACGTCCACATTTTGAAGCCTGAAAGTTTTTGCGAGACCTAAACCTAAAATCTTTTGGACCTCCTAACCAATGTGAATGCCTAATTATAGTAAGTCAGTCAGGGTGGTGAATGCTTTATTGTATTAAGTCAGTCAAGGTGGGAATGCTTTCCCTGTTGTTGTTGTTGTCTATGCCACTGTTAACAGAAAGACAGTGCTTGTCCTTGAGGCCTTGGAATACAAGTTGATCTTGCAGCTTGTAACTGCTTTAAGTCAAACATTGAGAGTTTGGTTAATTACCTTTTTAGCAATCACCATTAGCTATTGTGGTCCCAGAGAATAGTTGACCATAGTTGGGACAAACCTCAGCTGTTAACAAGGAAGGTATGAGTATGTGTGTGACTGTGTTCCCTAGCTGCCTCATTTTGGTTAACTCTGATCACTGCTTAACCTTTAACCATATGAGTGTGGTCTTTGCTGTGACCTGTGGGTAGAGGGTTGTAAAAAAGTTCAAGTTTTCCTGCTCTGTTAAGTTCTTCCGTTTAGCTGTGCACTGGTAAGGCACTCTTTTTCTGACCTTTGATAATGATTGACTATGATCATTTCTGCACACGGCCAGTTTATCAGTTCCAGGACTGATTGTGGTAGATATGAACTGGGCGCTGCCTGACCAGTAGATACGGGTTCCAGCAGAAGACTCTTCCTGCTCCTCACGCTCTCTATGCATAGTGCTGCAGTGGTGATGCTCCAACGCCATCGCTGGTCCTCTAGTGTTGTCCTTTCAGTTGTCATGGATACGGGAGCCAAGTCACAGGATCCTCCCTCCCCCCACCCATTTTTTTTACGGAGTGCAAGGTGTGAGTTGGCGTAGCCAAGTGACTTTGTATGCCTTCCCCTGCATGACACCCGTCCTAGTGTGCTTAACTCCCCTCCCTCTGAAGTTGCTTTGACCGTAGTGCAATGTTATCATCACTGTACACATGAGCACTTTTACTCAAGCTGATGAACATTAAAATTTCACCTTTCATGCGCGAGCTGCATTTTGCATTAACAGTTGTATTCCTGTGAATTTCTTTTAGTGCCATAATTTATCTGCATTTGTAAGATTTGCCTATGATTTTTTTTATTGTAGCATAACTGTGATGTAAGTGGATTAAAACACCCAAAATGTTCTTAATATATTGTTGTGGATAGTCTTTTTTTTTTTTAATCTTTTGTGTACCAGTTGCAAATTGCAGAATGTGGATTGTCATGAAAATAACTTCTAATATACTACAAACTTTATTCAAAAATATTATTTTCTAAAAATATTTGCACCCATTTACAAGATCATCATATGAAACTACAAAACATGATCTAAAAGTCATATGTAAACACATATAAAAATAAATACATAAAAATGAAACTTTGGACAGACATCATGAACACTGAATTTTCTGCATCTTCCTCTGAAATGTTACAAGGAGCTTATTTGGGGATCACTGTGGAATGGTCAGGAAGATTCCAGAAGTTGGAATCAGATAAGTGCCAGGCCTCATTCAAATAAAGTACCAACATTGACATCTTCTGAATGGTGGAATGGGTGATGGCTCCTTCAGTCCAAGACAGCAGCTTCCCCACCAGTGAGAGGAAGGAAGCGGAGAAGAAGAAGGAGGGAGGGCTTGGGAGTTCCAGCTGGAGAGACAGGAGTGGCTGGAGGTGTGTTCACGACTGCTGCTCTGTCTCCATGTAGCACAGACACAGCTGATCCTTTCCAATCAGGATCAGGGAATCTCCACTGCCATGCCACAGCAAGGACAGCACCTGGAAACAGCCTGGAAACACACACACACAGTGAGCAAGTATGCTAGCTGTAATGACATAAACAGAGTGCAAATGAAAAGTTTTATGTTGTCTCACTGCAACGAAAGGCCCCACAACAAAAACGTCCCAAGTTAATCCTGTGTCTAAAGCCTACACTTAACTGTATGTCTGTCTACATTAGTGGGTGTGTGTATTAATGAGTGAGTTAAGTTGCCTGATGAAAATACAGCCAACAAAAGTGTTGTGTGTGTGTGTGTGTATGTGTATGGTATGTGTGTTTACATGTCGCGTCATCCACAGGTTGAATACACCTAGCAGGGGACCACAGTTAGGAAGTGTGTGTGTGTGTGTGTGTGTGTGTGTGTGTGTGTGAATACGTCTCACCTTCTACAGGTACCCTGACAGAGACACACCCAGTGGGTGACCAGAGGTAGAGTTTGTTGTTGGCTGTGCAGATGGCCAGGCGGGGGCGCCGTGGGTCCCACTGGAGGCAGCGCACAGCAGACGCCTGCTGCAGTACTGCCTGCAGGCCCACCCGCTGCATGTCCCACACCCACACACAGCAGGGCATGTTATCTGGAGGACACACAGCGAACACAAGCACACACACACGCATACACACACACACACTTAACAAAAAGCAAATTCATGCTATGACCAATAAGTAGTAGGTGAATACACCTACTACCTGAATACACCAGCTCAGTAAGTTTATACTGGCAAACTTGCACTGAGGTACACTGATGTTAACAGGGATGTCACAGATGTTTATACTGATGACATGTTTACATTGTTACTGCTTGCACTGCCTTTGCGATGTGAAGCAGATAAAGATGTTTATATTTACATTAAGTATTGTGGTAAATGCAAGAGGCCAGTGTCTGTAAATCTGCACTGTAAGAGTGGGTGGGCCTGGGGATAGTGTGTGTGTGTGTGTGTGTGTGTGTGTGTGTGTGTGTGTGTGTGTGTGCGTAGTGGGAGAGAGCAGGGCTACTGGGCATTGTGGCCTGGCACTACGCAGCAGCCTGTGGAGCTTAGGGCACCAGAAGTCTTAAGCCCGACTCGGCTTGTCGTCTGCGCCACCGCCCCCACTCCCTCCCCGTGGTGCCAACTGGACCAGGGGGCACATTCCTGTGGCGCTGAAGGCAGGCGGAAAACACACGAAGCATGCCACCTACTGGTCACAGATCAGCTCTCGCGCTCCAGATGCCAAAATCTAAATGAGCTGCTTTTAATCACGACTAAAAGGGGAAAAATAGGTCATAAGTACTTAAGCTAATGTATTCTGAGGTTGTGCATTATGAGGTAAACAGGCCTTTGTTATTCTTTAATGCAGGGTAATAACATGTGGAGAGGGAAATTAACTGAAGTGTCATGATGTTAAGTGTTCACATAAACGCCATTTGTTGACTATTTCTGTGAAGTAAAAGCATGTTGTGAAGTAAAAACACTCAAGGGCTGCAAATCGGATCAGAATCTTGACTATGCTTTGTCAGGACTTTGGATTTCATGAGGAAGTTTCCATACTTACTCTGTTGCTAAAAGCGAGTGGTTGCGTAGCGGTTAAGGAACCTGGCTAGCCTGCAAGTAGCCTGAAAAGTTGTGGGTTCGTATCCCAGCTGCCATCGTTGCGCCCCTGAGCAAGGCACTTAACCCTAAGTTGCTCTAAGGGAGACTGGTCCTGAACAATTGATAGTTGACAAAAATGTAAGTCGCTTTGGATAAAAGCGTCTGCTAAATGCATAAATAGAAATGTAAAAGTGGACTCATCTTAACGGATACACATTTTGCGACTGTTCCTGGGTTTTTGTTGTCATCATTTAGCAGAACAGAACAAGAATAAATCTACAGTATGTGTGCAATAAAGCTACTCTCACACTGGCCAGATTCTTGCTTCAATTTGGACAGACATTCCAAACATAATGTCTTGAGATTTAGCCGTCTCAGTCAGTTTTGTTCTGAAAAGAAACAAAAAAGAAAAAAAAAACCATGCAACTGCTATATCCTTATGTATTCAACAAACCGACAACTGAGAGAAATATTGCATGTTCTAATTCAACTGCCCCAAATGAGACACGTGTAAAGTCCACCCTAAGGTAAAATCAGCTGAAGGGTGATGAAGTTTAAAACCAGATGGGAAAAGCCTCACCGTTCTTGGTAGCAAGGTAGCGATTGTCAGCAGAAAAGGCCAGAGATGAGATGCCCACTTTGGGGTTGGCGCGGTCTGCGTCAGGCTGAACAGTGGGCACCTGGACTGGCAGCTGGCAGATCTCATCTGGAGAAACAGAGACAGGAGAAAGAGAGAGAGAGAGAGAGAGAGAGAGAGAAAAAAATGGAGGGAAGGAAAGATAAAGAAGGCTCATTCACAATTCCTGTTAAGTCTCTGGCAAGCGTGCAGAAGGCCTACTGCCAACCACACCAGACAGCTGTGCCATAACCACACATCCGGAACAAGCCAGGGCTAACCTCCACATCACACACCATGCTGGGCGTCAGTGTGAGTGTGTGTGTGTATGTGTGTGTGTACGTGTGTCAAAGTATGTATTCAAGTGGCTCTGAGTGTGTATGTGAAAGAAAAGGATCAGCCTGTATCAAGGGGGGGGGGGCATACTGTATCATTACCAATTCACTACTGGGATTCCCATGATGAGAATATGGAGTATTGTGACGATAATAATACATTCCACAACATGTCAATTTGTTCTGCAAAGGGGGAAGCTCACATGTAGAATGAGAACAAGCACGAGTTCAGATTGCTGACAAGGAGAGTTCATTGAGGTCAAAGTCTGACTCAATTACTGTGAATTACTGTTAGCAAAACAGAGGTGAATTGTACTTTTCATATTGTTATCACCAAAAGCCCCATAAACTATTATGATATAGTTTTCAGTCTATAAGACCCATCCCTAATGAATAAGTATATGAATGTGGGCATATGAATAAGTATGTGGGTGTGAGTTTGTGTATGAAAGAGAACTGTCTCAGTTTCTATGTACATGTGCATGTTATATATGTATGAGTAGGTGTAGTTGTGTGTGTGTGTGTGTGTGTGTCCATATTGCACCCATAAAAATAGTTGTGTGGTCATTGGTGCTGAGTGGGACCCTTAGGAACTCTCACTATGTTCACGCTTCCCGCCACAGCCAACCATGCGGCCGTCTAGACAGCCAAGCAGGTAATACAAGCATGCGCGCGCGCGCACACACACACACACACACACACACACACACACACACACACACACACACACACACACACACACACACACACACACACACACACACACACACCTTCACTGACACACTTACACTTACACACACACTCCCGCTGACACACACGCACAGCAGAGATGTGTCCCACACGGGGGCATTCCCAGTCTGGTGGTATGCTGGCGGACTTTATGATCGTCTGCCTGCTCTTGCGTCTGCATGCTGACGACACACGCAAAGGGGCCGAGGGATTTGGCACACCAGGGGCCTAAATGCAGACAGTCACTCCTTACAGATGCAGTGCAGCTTTATAGGGAAAAGTTACACCCCCGACACAACCCCCCAGCAAAACCTCCCACCCACCCCCAACCCCCCAGCTGTCCAACAGGAGTGGGGCATGAGGGGGATCCTGCCCAGAGACACCCAGAGCTGGAGGGACTGAACAGGACCCTGCTGCACTCAGAGTTGCACTGGTGGTGGTGGCGGCAACTGGAAGAGAGCATTCAGCTTTTATGGGGAAAACTCCATGACCAGTATTACCACACACACACACACACTTGAACCCTAAGGGACATTTATGCTGTGCATACCAGTCCATGATTAGTGATCTCACACACTCACACACAGAGCACACCGTGGGTAGAAGCACCACTAATCTGTGCTGGAGCAGTGGCCAGCCACCTGTGGCGCCCCTGAGTGGGTAGGGCTCAGGTGCCTGGTCCTGTCCACTGGCCCTGTGTGCTGCCTGTTCAGTCTCCACTTTCTCGCCCAGTAGGTGGACTGGACTGCAGATGTGGCTAGTTCTCTCTGATGGACAGGACCAGGAGGAGATTTTGGGGGATTTCTGTACAAAAGATTTTGAGACATAATTTGCTTGAAGTACAGTGTGTGTGTGTATGTTCTTTTACAGTCTTCAATAAATTAACTCTATTCGTTATAACCATGGGAAACCTTTGTGTTGCATGTGCTCCAAACTAAGCATGCATTACAACATCTTATGTCCATAATATACTAATATACTACATGTATTACAATGTACTGGGCATTGGTAGCAGAGCACTGGGCTAACATGCTAGTAGTCTGGAAAGTTGTGGGTTTGAATCCTGGCTGCCACCATTGTGCCCTTGAGCAAGGCACTTAACCCTAAGTCGCTCTAGGGGAGACTGGCCCTTGATAGTTGTGAAACTGTAAGTCGCTTTGGATAAAAGCATCTGCTAAGTGCATAAATGTAAACGGAGAGTTCAAATGTTGAGCATGCGCCACAATGATGAAGTAAATCTGCCTTCTGTTCCATGGCTGGCTTAGAACAGAACAGAACAGAAGTCTATTTCACTTTGGAATTCTGTTTGGAATTCCGTGGTGGTTACCACAACAGCAGCCGACTCAGAACCAGGTGTGGCCCAGATTGGCTGAGACACTGGAGCCACACACCTGCTCTGTGTGATCAGATGAGAAGGACGAACGAGAGAGGCCCACATTATCTATGGGGGTATGAGTCACATTTCCTCTTTGTGTGTGTGGGGGGGGGCAACACTGTCTTTATCCATGTAAGAGGGGGACACTTGTTTTGGGTGTTTGGCTATGTTGTAGGGGCCACTTCCTGGCCAGGGGAATTCCACACACATGCTCTGTGAGTGCCTGTGTGTACATGCTTGGCACAGGAAGAGACGTGTCTGTCTGTCTGTCTGTGTGTGTGTGTGTGTGTGTGGGAGAGACAGACTTCCTGAGTGTAAAGTGGGGATTGAGGATGGCCCAACAGTTGCTCTGTGTAGATGACATAACAATAACAAGAGGAAAATATCATTGCATCTCCACCACTTCCTTAATAATGGGGACGTCCCCATCCACACTAGGACTTTATCCATGGGTGTTAACACCTAGACAGAGAAACTGGCAGACTGACTTTGGCTGAGAGACGCATGGCAGAGGGATATTTGCTGTGGGTGTTTCTCTGCGGGGGTAGAACGAGAAGAGTGTGAGCTACTGCAGACAGACTCACATTTGCTTTGGGAGTTAAAGATGCTGCTGCCCATACTGATCTGCTGCAGAGACAGGTCATCTGAGGGAATCGTCGGCCTCTTCTCCACCTCACGATATACCACCTACAATAAACACACACACACACACACAAGTGCAAGATGGGTGTAACTGTGTTGACTGTTTTGCCCAATACACACTACACCTTCAGTGATTTCTATTTATAGCTACACCTACATCATGGCAGTAATCATAAGAATGAACAACGCACTGCTTTAGTGTTGTTGATAGTGGCTGGATGCTCGAACTCAACAATCTTCTTCCATGTGATGTGATTGAGGATCCGGACCTTGACACACACGCACAAACACACACACACAAATAATAAAATAATTATCCAGTTTTCAACACAGAGACTACAGTTATCACACACTCAGAGACTGACACACACACCTTCTCGTCATAGCTTCCGATGGCCAGGAACTGGCTGCTGGGACTCCAGGCGATGGCTTTGATGCCCAAAGACCACTCATAGGCACTGTAAGTGGACAGGAGACGCCCATCCAGGGAATACAGCAGCACTTTATACTGCAGATAACACACACACACACACGCACGCACACACACACAGAGGGTTACAAAGAGTTACACAGATTCAACTGGAGTCCTCATATCATTAAAAAAGAGATCCAATGACAATAATTCAGTGAAAGGGTTGAACACACACACACACACAAACCGTTCCATGACAGCAGAACACACACATATGGTCCTCACCTCTAAGCTAGTATCCCATACTGCCAGCACACAGCCATTGGGAGACCACTCCACCCCTGCCAGATCCTGTGTCTCCGTCTCAAAGTGCTGAAACAGACAGACACAGACACAGAGACACACACATACACACACACACACACACACACCAGGTAGGTCATATTTTTTTCTTTAAGAGACAGGCTTCCACAGGAGTCATCATATACTTAAAACTGGCCATAGATGTAACTGAGATCATGTGTGTGTTTAGTAACTGAGCTCAGACACACACACACACTACACCAGAGAGATAAGCTGAGCCGTCTGACAGTCATGATTAGGGACTTATTTACTCACTGATGATTTACTGTAGGTGGGGATTTTCACATTGGACCACGTGTCTCTGTCTCAAAGTACACACACACACACACACACACACACACACACACACACTTTCTTTCTGTAACACACACCTTACACTTTCTCAAACTACGCAAACACAGATACATTACCCTAAAGTCATAACACAAGGCCTGTGTCTCTCAAAGTGTGTGTGTGTGTGTGTGTGTGTGTGTGTGTGTGTGTGCGCGCGTGCATGCTCTATGTGTAATTCGGGACACCCACTGCGCTTCAGCTACTCTCTGTATGCTCTGTGTAAATATGAGTGTAGTTGTTTGTGTGTGTGTGTGTGCTGTTCTCACCCTAAGGAGATGCCAGTCATTGCAGACAAACACACTGATGTAGTCCTTGCAGTCTCGCCGCTCTGCTAAGGCCATGTAGCGTCCATCTGTGCTGAAGTCCATCCCTTAAATCACACACACAGACATAATTAGGTTAGCATGTCGACAAGGAACACCGTCACCGTGCAATCTACAAAAAGTTTTTCATTCTGGAACAATCCGATTTCATTTGCAGTATTAAAATAAGCCATAAGCCATGAGAGACCGTGGTACTTGATAAATTTACAATGGCTCAGGGGAGTTGTTAGGTATGAAGTGAAGTCAATCACACTCAAGGGGTGGAACTATCCATCTTAGAACTAGTATTAAATAGGTATTAAAGTCCTAAACTAGTATTAGTAAACTGCATGGAATACTCCTGGAATATTTCATTTCACTTTCTGGAATCATATGTTCCATCTGGAATTCTAAAATCATGGTGGCGAGGAACGGGATCTGTGCCTTAGAAGGGCCAGCGAAGCTGCCTGAGAAACTATCGTATGTTGGCCATTTTGGCATTCGTGATCGTGTATCTTCTAAATGATCTCTCTGCTCTTCTTCAGTAAGTCTGCCTGCTGGCTTTGTGGAGTGTGTTCATCAGAGACAGATTTATAGAGGAATCCCATGACCACTCCACACACTTCACCCCATTTCATGTCACCTTCCCCATTTCAGAGAAAACACACACACACACACACGCTATCAGGTGGCTCCAGCTGAGAAGGCCAGGAGACGTCTGTGCCATCCTGACCGAGAGTGACCAGCGCCCGCCGGCCGTAAGTCAGTGTCACGGCGACAAGAGGGCTATGCCCAGAATGTGCCATTTACTGTGGGACAGTACAGCTGACAGCACTGACACATAGTTGGCTGGGCACTGGCTGTACAGTGTGTGTGTGTGTGTGTGTTTGGGGGTGGGGGGTGCACAAGAGATTCACAAGCACCTGGGGTCAACAAGGCGCTGTCCCCAAGTCTTTTTTTATGTGAGCGAAATCAACACCGACAGCACTCAACATAGTCGCACACACACACGCACACACACACACGCACACATCAGTCTTTCTCAAAAATCTCTATTCTTCTCTCTCTCTCACACACTCACACACACACACACACACACACACACACACAAACACAAACACATTCATCATCTAATTTGGACAGCACCCACAAACACCTCATGCACACAGGTGCAAACACACGCGAGCACAGACTCACTCAGTCTTGTCATCCACTTCAGAAAACAGGCTGGGATATTTACAACTCTCTTGCACTCTTCACACACACACACCTCACACTTAAGCTTTCTAAAAGCTCCAATGCTCTTCTCTCAGCTTTACAACACACACACACAGACAAACAATCACACATAAACACAGACACACATGCACATCATTTGTCTTACCTTTCTGACAGGCCTTGGGGTACTTGATGTAGGATACTGATTTGTTGCATAGGGACCAGACGGTGATCCTGAGCTGTAAGGGACAAACAAACATACTGACCATCACTCACTCTGTCCATCAAGCATTCCAGCCATCTCTGCTGCCACCCATAACCTTTGTGGACCCTTGTCCATAGACATGCATGGCAGCAGGCACTAGGACCCTGGGGGGATGCCATGTTTCAACAGAGGACTATTAATAAGGTCTCAATCAGCCTGACCCTAATGAGGCCAATGAGAGCCTGAAGCCACCCAGATTCCCTCTTCATCCAGCAGCCCAGGGGACTAAGCCCCGGGCCCGGTCTGCAATATGGCACTCAGACAGGGTTCCTCTCGTAGCAAAGTTGGTTTCCAAGATTCTTTTCAGAGCTCTTTAAATATAATATATATATATATTGAGGTTTCGCCTCAAAGCCTGTTGCAGATCATTTTAACTGCTAATGGTAATGCGTGCACCGCAGTTTAATTCTGTAGAACACTCTTTAAAGTATTCCTTTTGTCCAGAGTGTACTACTATTACTGTGTCTTCAGTCCATTTGTTGGAAGGGGGATGCAACTATTTCAATCACCTGGGATAAAAGAAATGACTTCAACATATGAGCTTCCCAGCAAAGAATGTTGTCGGGCTGTGGAAGATGGAAATCTGTGGAGATCTGTCTGGTGGGGTGATGCTCAACTCACAAGCAAAATTCCTCTTTGGGTGCAGGTTAAAAAAACTATGAAATAAAATGAAAAAAAAAAAAAACACTCGTTTTTCCACAAAAACAGAAATGTCCACAAAAACACAGCCCTAGGCCATCTTCAGCATGTTGTGAGGGTCACAGGTGTCTTTTTAAAGCAGGTGCAGGTGAGCCCTGCCCCTGGGACAGTGATGAACATCTGACCCAAGGGTGCATCAAGACTTTTACACTGTCAGAAGAAATAAAATAGAATAGCTATTCACACAGTAGTTTATTTCACTCTTCCCCCATCTCAAACATGTGACGGATATTGCCATGTAAACTCCATCAATGCAGCTGGGTGAGAGCAGGGCCTTCAGATCTGACCCTGTGCTCAGCAGGAGCAGTGGCAGCTGGACGGGCTCGAGTGTTTTCCAAGGGCTCTCGGGCCCTGAGGAGACTTGCTGAAAGGCTTGAGGGAAGCCATGATGGATTGAGGGACTTGCGGTGCGAGTGCTGAGGTTTCACAGAGCGCCAAACCCAACCCAACCAAACACAGAGGCTCTCAGTGCCCTAATCCTTCCACTCACTGATCCTCCGTGGGCCCAGTGGAGAGTTACACAGCAGCTATGCCAACCTCCTCAACCCCTCCACACCATGCCCCCCCTACACCCCAAAAAACCCTCATCCGCACCCCCAAGTCTTGGCTTCTACCCCGGACTTTCGTGTTGCTACATAAACAACGATCAAAATATTAGGGGCTGACGTGCCGCATCCAGCATCAAGTGCATGTGTGTACGCGATTAAGAGTGAGGTGGGGGGAAGAGAGAGAGAAAAAAAGAAAGAGAGAGAGAGTGTGTGTGTGTGTGTGTGTGTGTGTGCAGCAGCACCAGCTGGGAGGCGAGCCACTGCCGGTGCCACTGGAACCCGAGCTGGCCCGGACTAAACCACATTAAACCGGCTATCGGGCCGACATGACATAAACAGATGTACCAATTAAAACCCTGAGGCCTGGAGATACTTCAGCAGGGGTTTACACACACACACACACACACACACACACACACACACACACACACACGCTACTGCCATCTCTCTTACACACACACGCCTCCATGGTTGCCTCCTCGACCATTCACAAGTCGGGGGTATAGAGAAAGCGTACGATCGTCTTACATATTTCTTATCCCTCACTGAGATTTAAAATAGAGGAAATGGATATCTCAACAATAGATTTACTCCCAATTTCACAAACATTCACACCTCCAGGGCCAAAGCAAGGCGATTTGTTTGTGACGGTCAAGTTCCCCATCTGGATCACTGATCTCAACTTCAGCAATGGCAGCAGTAGCTGAATGTGTGGCACTAACTATTTTCAGCTCACAATTATTCATTAGGCTGATAGAATAATTAGTTTACAGGGACAACCATCCTCTGTGACACCACAACTGTGTGCAGATGATACGGGGAGAGGGAGAGACGGAGGGAGAGAGAGAGAGAGAGAGAGAGAGAGGGTCCTGCCAAAGACCTGTCACCTTGCTTTAACAAGACCCTCTAAACTCAGTGGCCCTGGGACAAGAACACAGTCTGGGCCAACACACACACAGAGAGCACGTCAGATACGCATGAGAATACACACAAAAACACACCTAATCTAGAACAGAAAACAAGACACCTTCATTAGGATAGAGAGGGGATGGCGGAACACACACATGGACCATGAACATGAACAAGCTCCATCTTGTCCTCTGACTGCCATCCCTGAGAAACACAGACCCACACTCACCCAGACAAGCACACATACCAACATGGCACTCTCAGCATCTCATGAGACAGTTTAAACACTACTGTGCATGTGTGTGTGTGTGTGTGTGTGGGGGGTGGGGGGGGTGGGGGGGGTATCAGCTGTCTTCATCGTTGTCTTATGACAGCATTCAAATATCATATCTGTGACTAAACATCCCATAAGTGGACATGTGCATTTCCATTCCTTAAAAACAAAAGAGGCGTTTTAGTACATTTTTAAGAGCTGCTTCTTCACGAACCTTTTAGTCTGTTTGAGCCACCTATACTTTCAAACTGTGTTGCTTTAACAGTCAGGGACGGTGCCAGAGAGGATATGATCCCTTACTGTCGTTCCACGTTCTAAAGCCAGAACAGATGTCAACGTTTGACAGTGGCATTTCGCGCAGGTAAAATCTAAACGGCCGTCCGTGCGGAGGAAATGACAGGACTTCCCATCTACAGGCAGGAGGGATTAGCGGATGCTGCATATAGCAGGTGTGGTCATGATGCTGACAAGGAAAACAACACTGCACATTTTAATGTCAGCCAAGAGATTATTTAAAGGAGCAACTGTAAACAATACACATGTCAGGCTCTCCTTAAGCTCAGTTAAGGATACACTGAAGGCCATTATTTCTTTATCTTACTGTGGCAGTAAACCAATCTGTGCTTTTGTGTGTGTGTGTGTGTGTGTGTGTGTGTGTGTGTGTACGTGTGCATATAAGCACATACTATGCATTGAGCTGAGCAGTCTTTGTGCTAGGCAAACACCCCAGCGATGTTTCACTATAAAGAAATATGGCCCTCCACAGGTGACAAAAATCCAGCGTCCACAAAACTCAATGTGTCAATGTAACTGATCCCTACAGCCACAGTGTGGCCTTGCCAGTGGGATATTAATGTGTGTGTTTGTGTGTGTGTGTGTGTGTCTGTATGTGTATTACTTTCACCTTACAAGCCATTCATAGCTCATAAAAATCACCCTCTTCCATTGACGTCATGGCACAAAAAAAAACAAATCACCTAATCATGAGCAAACCAGAGTGTATTAAAAAAAGAATGACACACAGATTCCTCCACCTATTAACATTATCCTAGGTATTTGTTTAAGCTGCAGTTGGGGGACTGATATAAGATTATTTTCCACATTTTCATCATTAAATAAACTTGTTTGTAAAGTACCTTTGGATAAACACATTAGCCAAAAGAATAAGTAAATGTATGAAATTGCCATGCAGAGGCCACTTGTCTTTTCGCAAAGCAAAGCTCAGAAACTTACTTGGCTGACAGGATGATTTGATCAATGATTATATCCAGAGTCCATCTGCTTAATACTTTTTACAGCAAAGCTGGCATAGCTTTCTCCTGCCTTTTAGATTTGTAACATCACCGCAGTCACTGCAGGCTTTGTCTAGATATCTTGAAATTGGCCAACAGTGGAACATGCATGGTTAATGTATGGGCTCCTTCTGCAAAGCGCCATGAGACAATACTATTGTAAAAGGCGCTGTGTAAATAAAACTGAACTGAATTGAATAAAAAAAAAAGTTATTTAACAGTGGAGCCCATGTAAGTTGGATATGTAACAAGTCATGCAATAGATGTCAAGTGCAAATATCAAAATTGACACAAATACTATCACGATATACAGTACATGTGTGTACATGTCTGAATGTTTGTTTGTAGATGTATGTTTACATGTACATCTGCATGTATGCACTGTAAGTAGGTCTTTAAAAAAGACCTCCCTGTTCTGCACCCTGCTGCTGTAGCACTGACAGCTTGTCTATCAGACTCCCTCTACTTGCCCCTGAGCCCTTCTCTATGCAGACACCTGACGTGCCTCAGCTGCTCTGGACCCCTAGAGAGGTTCTGTCTGCACCCCTGGCTGGATGCAGGGATTCCAGCGGTGCCAGACCATTACACCCCCAAAAACAACAACAATCTCCATTCGGTCCCCTATACACCCCCGACGCCACCAAGGCCATGTCCACACTATGGAAACTGAATCAATAAAAGCTGTTGAAAATACGTTGGCTTGGTGCCATCATCAAGCCTCTAGACGCATGGGTGGCTTTGAAAGAAGAGCAGAGGGGAAGAGTGGAGAGGACAAGCTCAGAAAAGAGGAGAGAAGAGGAGACTTAAGCATGGATCGAACAGCAGGAAGGAGAAGACACAACGGGAGGAGAGAGGAGAAGAGAGAAAAGTTTAGTAGAAATAGAAAGGAGAGGAGTAAAGGCAAGCCTGGATGAGACTAGAAGTGAGTGTGTGTGTCTGTGTCTGTGAGTGTGGATGAGAAGACGAGTAAATTATAAAAGGGGCGGCGCAATGAGGAGAGGAGTGGGGAGTGGGGAGTGAGGAGAGGCGAGGTGAGGAGTAGGAGAGGAGAGGATAGAGGGCTGGCATTGTTGTAACCTTAGCTCTGCTGGGGAGCACAGGCTGCACAGAGCACAGCAGGTGAACTATGCCCAGTCCGTGTGCTGGCATCTCAATGGGCACAATGCCTGGTAAACCTAGACGCTGCAGCATACACCATACACGCCCAAAGACAGACACACACACACACACAGACAAACACACACATTACCTGAGCAGGTAAACTGAGGGGTCAGACATGGTGACAGCTGTACTTTAGTGAGATGAGAAAGTGAACATCCAAAAAACATCATCATCATCTCCTTTGTCACCATCTTTACAGTAGTAGGATTCTCCCAGAGGGGCCTCCCAGAGCCAACAGATACAAAGTATTCAGTACATGCTGTTTCACTGCATGGCCTACTTAAAGCACCCACACAACACCCCAACTGACCCATCTAACAGAGGACTGAGACTTTAGCTTCTATTGAAAACAACTTTGTACAAACAAGAGAGAAGTAAGAGAGACAGCGAGTGAGAGAGATAGAAAAAGGACAGAGAAAGAGGGATGAAACCCCATTGACCTTATTTGAGCAGTCATGTGACCTGACAAGACTGAGGGCCTACCGAGCGAGACGATGGGAGGCAGCGGCGCGACCGTGCAGCCGACTGGGAATCTTTACATAGACCTGTCTGTCAGCAGGGGATTAGGCTTACGCGCTCCGCGTCCCTACAACCTTTTCCAGGCCGGCCCAGCCCCGAACCGCACAGACCCCCCCCCCCAACTCTCCAGTTACACCCCACATAATGCCCGATGCTCTATGGCACCCCTCCACCTAGTCTCAGGCAGCAGCAGGCCGGGGGTGGGGGTGATGGATTGTCCCTGTCCGATGATAAAAACTCTGGAAGCTGCTGACCACAGCAATTTTCTAATAGCCACGTAGGCCGCATGCTAAGCGCGAACGAGGCCGTGGGATGGTGTTTGTGTGTGTGTATCTGTATCTGTGTGTCTCCACACAGACTCCTGGTGCCTTCCCAACTATGCCCCATGCTTCAGTGTTGGTGGTGTAGAATTCAGAGCTGCCCTTGAGTGCAATTCTGGAACATTCTAAATCATCACTCACTCCTAGTGCGGATTAGACTGATGGTGCGGGCACATGGTGTCAGCCCGGTGGCGGTAGCAAGTGGGTGCTACAAGGAGCCGTGGAGGGAGAAGGCCGACCTGTGGCTGGAACGGCTCCAGAATGTTCTCAAGCCTCTGATGGTAGCCTATAAAAACTCCATCAGCCATTTCAAACATTGCACGCTAATCTGTCTGGTTTGGGCTCCATTAAATGGCTATGTTAAACACATCGCAAATGGTGTCAGCTTCTCCTTAATATCGCCATCCAGCCCACTGCCGAGTGGTAGGCTTAGTCGGAGTAGCGTGTGTGCATGTGAGTGCGTGTGTGTTTTTGTGTGTGTGTGTGTGTGTATAAAGTGACTGAAGCCAAGGCCGGACAGATAGTTACAGCCTTTTGCTGACTGTGCTTCTGTGGCCTGCTCTGCTCTAAGTTAACATATCTGTAGAGATTATCGAAAATCCCAAACCCTACTCCAATGGCATTGTCAGCTGTGGGAGGGCCGGGGGATATATTGTGACTGTGTACCCAGTGTCACAGGCATGCGAGCACGCACGCACACACACACACACACACACACACACAAAGTGTACAGGGTAGATACAGTGAGCCCGGATTCGATTGAGAACAAGCAAACACACTCGGACAGCAATAACACCGGGCAGCTGTTCCCTAAACAAGTTAATTTAGCATCCTGTTTATGAGGGCAGTGAAACCATAGTCCAGCGCACTCCCTGTCTGAGGCGACCATAATGAAATACTGGAGAAGGGTGAAGGTGAGGTCAGACTCTCGAGGGGGGCCCCCCTCTACCACCGCTCCTCCAGGATCCGCACACCCCCATTCCACCCCACACCCAAGGCCCAACTAGAGGCCCTGGTGCTGGGCACCCTGCGAAGAGAATGTACCCAGAGCGCATTAGTAGCCGCAGGTACCCACTTATCCTAGCTACTGCAACCAGGGGATGGCGTTGCCATGGAGAAGTGCTTTTTCCCACCCCCATCCACATGGCTTAAGTGGATGACAGGAGTGTTCAGAATGTGAGTGTGAGTGTGTGTATGTGTTTGTTTAAGCCTAATTTGCGAGTTAATAAAAACACTCTCAAAGGTATAAAGACATAAACATGTGTACAAGGAACAAATACACATTCCACTTTCCACCAGTCTAACTGAACATTGTCTAAAGCCCAATGGGCTTCTTCATGGCATTACGACTGTGATAATTGCACCACTCTCTCACTCCCCTTCTCTCTCTCTCTGACTAACACACACACACACACACACACACACACACAGCCTCATTCCCAGACACAGTTGTGCTGTGTATCAGCACCTGTCACTGGTCAAGAGGAGTCAGGTTCAGACGCCAGGCCGCCCCAGCAATGGAACAGGGTCTAGTCAATATGTGTGTGTGCATGTGTGTCCGAGAGAGAGAGAGAGCTGGGTGGTGCAATCCAAACAGACAGACAGCAAGCATACGGCCTTGTGCCCCCCTGCCACCAGGCCCCCACCTACTTAGTCACATAATACACTCTACACGGCAGACAAATGTCCTTTTCCATACGTACAGGCAGATGTGTGTGTGTGTGTGTGTGTGTGTGTGTGTGTGTGTGTGTGTGTGTGTGTGTGTGTGTGTGCACGTACGCGCGTGTGTTAAACAGGCAGAGCTTGCGTGAAGTAGTTCATCACTCGGGCATTTTTCCTGCTGGGCGTTTCAGACGGGGTTTTCCCCTCAGTGCGTGTTTGCATGGCGAGAATATCCAAGAGCATAATATCAGATACCAGTGGAACGAAGTATGTGTGTGTGTTTGTGTTTGTGTCTGTGTGTGTGTGTGTGTGTGTGTGTGTGTGTGTGTGTGTGAATCCTTCTCACAATGTTTCTCAGAACTAGAAATGGATATGTTCAGATACAATACAGTTCACCAATTGTTCATTCACGTCAGTTCCAGTGTGACATTTTTTGACATATGTACTATATAAAAAAAAAGAGAGGGAGAGAAAAAAAAAAAATGTCTTCTGCTCAAGGCATAGATGGATCTAGAACAGAAGACCTATAAAGCCTCTATAAGGGTCAACTGAGATGCAGTACTGAGTAACATGGGCCCAGACACAGACTGAGAAACTACTGACCTGGAAGCCCATCATGCCAGGGAACCATGTCAGCTTTAAACCTCACAGGTAAAACACAGGTAAGTCAGCCTTTGGTCTTCGCTATATTACATCGCTATATGGTCAACCAAATTTACACCCAAGTTAGGTATGGCACACCTAGATTTGTGCAAGGGTCAATCTTCTGCAGTTGGCATCTTTAGGATTAGTTTTGCTTCAGTAAAAACAACAGGCTGCAAGCTTGTTATGCCGACTAAGATGTCAGATAGGGAGACAGGTGTGGAGACAGGTGTTTCTGGGCATGAAAGGTCACAAACAGCTGCAATGTTCCAATTTGTGGAACATACTGTATAATTTCAAGTGAGCAAAGATAAGGTGCATGTCCATTCTTTTACGACACACAATTGAGACTAGCAGACCACATGAACCAGCTACCCAAGCTTCCTTCTCCTTCACCCTCACTCTTTCTCTACTTTTGTCTCTCTTTTCTCTCCTTCCTTCCTTCCTTCCCCCCCTCTCTCTGTGGTGAATGTTGCTACATTGCTGCTGCAGTCCTGAGCATGGTGACCAGAGGGTTAAGAGGAGTAGCGGGAGCATAGATGCTGCTCTAGAGCTATTTTCAGCTCTTAACTTACGGGCAGCAACAGTTGACACTGACCAACCACGGACGGGGGCCTGGGGTGAGGTTTGTGGAGGGAGGGGGGCGGCTGGGGTGGGGTAAGGGTGGGTTTTTCAGAGGGAGGGGGCAATCCGGCAGCAGGCCGGCCCCTCCCTCACAAACTTACGTGGAATTCAGTGGTGTTGAGGATGTGGCGTCCGTCAGGACTCCAGCGCGAGGACAGCAGACCAATTGAGCCCTCGTCAATCTTACAGTGCCAGTCCGGCTGCTCCAGAGACCATACCTGAGCAGGCCAAGGAGAAGAGGAACCCCATCAGAGTGCAATACACACCTGCTGGACTCTGTGTTACCGTGTGTGTGCGTTTGTGTGTGTGTTTACGAGTGAGTGAGAGGCTGAGTGTGCTGGTTTAAAACGCTAAGCCACTCTCATCCTTCTGCCACACTATGAAAGACTGGCGATGGCTTCCTCTACAGCGGTAAGCTACTCCTTAGCTTTACTTTGAACTCACTGACTTGCCCTGTCTGACCCACTGTTCAAAGTTTACCTAGTTTGTGATTTGTGAACATAACATTGCATTTCATACTAAAATTATTTATTTTCAGACATCTATAAAAATCTATACTGTACATGCGGAAGCAAAAATACATGTAAAATGGCCTGTGACTTCCACAACAAACTCTTTTTAACAGGTTGATGCTGACAGTAGCATCCACCCCACATCATATACAATTGCTCTTCTTTGTTGGAAAACATAACCTAATCTCAAACTTGAGCCCTGACCATTTAAGGGGAACCCCAACTCCCTCACACTTAAAAAGAGAGAGCAGTGAGGTGGTGAAGGATGTGTAAGGTCTGTGTAAGGCATACCTGGACCAGTCCTCTCTTGTACATGGCGCAGAGGATAAAGAGAGAATCAGAGGACCACTCCATGTGGGCCACCTGGTCCAGGCAGGTGTACAGCTGCAGGATCTGTAGGGTGTTCACGTCCCTGATAACCAATCGGTACTGCACGCAGGTTGCCTGTACGAATGGCAACATCAAGAGGCACAAGTGAAGCAAGTCAAGACCATTCTCCAAATATGCATTTTCACACGCCTTAAGAACAAATGCAACATGAGCTGATTTTCTTACCAAGTATTTGCCATCAGGAGAGACGCGGCATAATTGGTTGGTCTGCTTGAAGACTTCTGAGAAATTCATAGTAGAAAAGCTCACCTCCGAGGGCTCTCCTGGTAAAGGACAGAATTAGCATCGGAGTGTCTGTGTCGCTATTAATGATAAATCGTTGCCTTTTAGTAGGCTTATTTTCCCTCTGGATGCATACAGAACACGGTAACCAAGACAACATCTGAACTAAAACATGGAGTAAAGTGCATCCAGCAACTTCGAACGCTAGATGGGGCGATGTGTGTGGTCAACGTTTCGTCTGCATCGATAACGTTAACGTTACTTGCAGCAGTTGCTACAATGCTGTCAACACTCACTCGAAGTGATGTTGGTTTTGCTACAAGGCTCAAACTTAACAAAAGTGTTTACCTCAGCCATGTACTACATAGGTGTTATCCTAATAAGAGCTAGCCCGGAGAGCTTATGAGAAACACCGCGTTATATTAACATTTCTATATGTAATGTTAGCCGACGTTAAGATTAGTTGATGGTGCTAAATTACAACTGTGCTTTACTCGACACTTAGCAACGTGGAGCATAGTTAACGTTAACATGAGTTAGCTGTAGTAAAGGCAGAAATGGTTGTTAATGCTAAACGTACGTATAACAATTACCAACGACAGCCTTTACGGACTGTATGGTTTGGTATCCAAAGTAAATACGGACAACAGCTAGCAAGCCTTCTCAAGTGGGAACAGGGCACCACCTGACACTAATATGAAGTGGCTGTCGGAAGCTAACTTAGCTTAATAGCTTTATCGTTAACATAACATTGGCCTGTGCCCACCAGTATCACATAAAGTTTCATCATTCGTTTGTTAACAACAAAACTATTTTGACCTCTCGGAAATTCAATTGAAACCCACCCAATGATATTAAGAGGATTTCCTACACAGGCTGACCATCTGGAAGCAAATTCAACAGATTCGAAACATCCAGGGATACTGTTTAGGAAGCGAGGTAGCTACGCTCTGCGCTACGTCACAGATTGGTGGTCTTTCATCCAATGAGAGGCAATGACTCTTAACCATTGTGCTTTTTGAGATTATTTATCTGATTTATAATGGCCTATCTGGAATAATGAAAATAAAATTAAAAGACAAGAGTTAAAATAAGCATCCTACTGTTAAACTGTGTAACCTAGTTCATGACTGGTTCTGTGACATTTCTGTGAAAGGAATGTCCATCTCATATCATTGCCAAATAAAAAAAGGCTATGTCTCAAAGATTGCGCTAATTTTGCCTGTGACACTTTATGCATTTTTGTCTCATTCACATAGCCTATCTACCCCCTAGTGAGTCGATACAATGTTTCCCGCTCCTGTGCGCTCAAACGGCGGCTAACGCCTCCTCCTGTCACCCCTAATTCCCACAACCCACCCCTCCGGCTCCGCACAATCTCACAGTCAAAAACCTATTTTCCTTAAGCTGCATAATCAGGAAATTCAGTCAGCTTTCGTCATCTTCATTTTCCTTATACGTTCTTGATTTCTGTTGTTCGTGAAATCTGGACAGTTTGGTCCTTATGGCTTGATCAAGATAGCCTACATTCGCTATAGGCTATATCTTATAATTATCAAAAGTTTGGATATCATTTCTGACTGGTGATTACTCTTGGATATATCGGCTGGGAAATATTAACATACGACGTAATTCTGGTAGGTAAATGTGACGTGTTGATTGTGTTCAACTGACTCCACGTCAACTTGACAACCAACTGTTTGCTTGCATACCTTGTGGACTATTTAACATGTTTTTTTTTCTTTTGTAAAGCCAGGGCTCGCATAAGCTACTGACATTTTTATCTGTAATGATTAGCGTATAAGGTAGGCCTGTGGACTGAGTGAAATGCCAGTTGCCTCATTGATTATGCTGCCATAGGCTATGACATACATCATTCATCATTCATAACGTTCATAGAACCATAGTCAAAAGTAGTGTCTGTTGTGATATTTTAATATTTCCAAATCAGTAGCCTATAGCTTAAAATTCTGAAATTAGACAGTCTGCCTTTGGATGGCATATAACAATGGCAGTAGGTGACATCATTTAAGATGTTTTTGTTTATGAAACGTTTAAAAGGAAATCAATTTGTCCTTAAACTGGTCAAGGTTCAGTGCGATATGATTTCTTAAGAGTGAACCCTGCAGGTAAGGGTATAGCTACCTAAAGTGATAAGCGAGAGAAACATGAACTAAATGATAAATAACTGCACTACATGCACTCAAAATTATTCTATAAAGATTTACTATTTGAACGTATAACGTTATTACAAGGGCAAGGTCACACCCTAATGAAGTGAATGATTCCTTGAAATTTGACGATTTGCTGTATTGAGCTGTACAGATTAGGCAACATAAAAAAAAATAAAATAAAAATTAAATAAATAAAAATGTCCTATTTCAATGATTCAATGAAGCTTCTATGTTTGCCTCATCCATAACGTAGAACTGGCCGTTATACTAAAACTAAAAGAATAATTATTATTATTATAGTTATTATTGTTGTTGTTAATATTATTACTACTACTGCCATTATTATTATTATTGTTATTGTTATTAGTAGTAGTAGTAGTGGTAGTAGGCTACAGGTTAGGTTGATTGCCTGCTGTTACCGGTCAACTAAATTGGCGAAGACAGCTAGGGCCTAAAAAAATCCTAGGGCCTAGATTAGTTAAAAAAAAATCTTGGGGCCCATGTAGCCCATATTAATGGCATTTAAAAATTCCCTTGATTTGTTTTCTTTCTGAAAGATTTCTCATAGGTATTTGGATGCAATCAGACTATTGTAGCTTTGCTAATTCGCTGTCGTGCGTAAGAAGACGACTGACAGATCATATTTCCAAGACATGAGAAGTACAGGAATTATAAATTAACAACGGTGGTAGGGTCACAATTAATTTAGTACTCTGTCTAATTTTCTGGTTTTCTCTCTTCAGTCCTTCTGAACTGCGAGTTACTACATCTGACCGACCACGAGATAGCCTATCGAATTTTTATATAGCCTACACTCCTACCAACAACCTGGGAAGACCTCGTTTTGATATTAACACAAGAAAGAAATTGAATTCGCAGTCTCCAGTCCCCAGTTGTCCTTTTAATTGTGTTCTTGCAATGTTCTCATGGTGGTATAGTATCACGGGAATATGTCAGTCTAATTTATCCACTAGATCGTCTCTGAATAATCCACAAGGACGAAATACTAGCGCCCGATAGCGCATTTTATCTATAGCCTAGCCTACTTGCAGCGCAAGTTGTAAATTTGTGATCACAAAACCTGCTAGCCTAGGCTACACATTTTGAAATAGTAATGAATCTATAATATGTGTGCTTTCACGTTAATAAAAATTGTGCCATATAGGCAAATACATTTGAAGGTGACTGTAAATTGTTGGTTACGCAGACCCTACAGGGTATCAGAAATATTACGAAAATATTCTGTTCATATTCTCAACGTCACTTTTAAACCTTTTTTTACAACCATATTCTTAGTGTGGAGCGCGTAACCTGTCCGCAGTTCTCAGAGCGACGGTCTCGTTGCTGAGGAGATGTGGAAGTGTAAATACACCTCTCCCGAGGCGCGCACAACCACCAGCAGTTTTGAGAGGAGTTACTTTTTGCATAAGCAGTTTGGCATTTTTATCCACTGGAAACGCAATTTTAAATGATACTATTGTCTACTTATTTCGTAATTCATTATTTTGTTCATTTTATCAGATCAGGTGAATAGCCTAGCCTTCTCTTCAGACGATATGAACACACTCTTTACAACGACGGACTTTAGGTTATAAACACCTATGCCTGGGTGAAAATAATAGAATGTTTTTTTTTGTTGTTGTTTATCAGTGTTCATCGACTACTGCAAGAGACGTCCCGTCAACTTCAAAGGGTAGGACACGTTGCACCGATAAAATGATATTTTCCTAATTGAAAATTTGCTTTCCAAACCACCACAACATAAAAAACGGGACGGGACTACACTTCAGTTTCGGTGTGAAAACGTTCACTCTTGTTCTGTTGATAGCCATTTGTCCTCATAGCAACAGAGCAACAGAATGCACTTTGCGTATTTGTCTTAATTGCAAATCATTTTATTGGATATAGGCCTAATATATATAAGCATCGTTTTTAAAGTAAGATAGCTTTAAATCATATTTGGAATAGTAAGCTAATTGCTTACACAAGTGCAGCAGATATTTTACACCATCAACTGGTCAGAGCCCGCGCAAAAGAAGGTGTTGATACTCAAAAGCAGTATGCTCCTCAGAGATGGCATGTTTGTCATGGAAAATATATGACTAAGTAGCTGACAAGCTAGCCATTCATTTGAAACAGATGAGCTTTAGACAGACAGGTACACAGGCAGACAGACATCTAGATAGATAGATAGATAGATAGATTCTTTATTCATCCTAAAGGAAATCAAGGGATTAGATTAGATTAGATTAGATTCAACTTTATTGTCATTACTCATGTATAAATACAGATAACGAAATGCGGTTTGGCATCTAATCTAAAGTGCAAAGAGCAGCAAGTGCAGTATATACAGTATATGCAATATACTGTACAGTTAAAGAGCAAATTATATTCAGATAAGAGTAGTAATAATACATAGGCAGAATAATAATTAGGCAGAAGAGCAATATACATGTAAGGTGAAGAGATAATGAGGGTAATGTGCTATATAGATTCAATGTAAAGGGCAATATACAGATGTGCAATAGAGATAGTTCTGTACAGATGTATCCAGTAGCTTCTACGTTACATACAAACAATATCCACAGAAGACAATGATGAGACGATAACAGGATCCAGGCAGTATGCATAGTGTAATTAGAGTGGTAGTGTGCTGTGGCGTGTAGAATGTGTGCCATGTAGTACAAAAAGTGAATAGTTCAAGAATTACTTAGCATTGTAGTGTTTCTATGTTTAGTCATCATCCATTTGTACTGCCAGACTTGACTTTCATCCTCCTATACATGAGCTTTTGAGTGTGTTTGTATGTGCTTGTGTGAGTGAGAGAGAATGTGTATATGAGCCCATTTGTGTGTGTGTGTGTGTTTGTGTGTGTGTGCGCGCCCTGCCATGATTCTCTTGTCCTGTACAAGGACAGAGTTCTCCTCCGATCCAGACAGTTGAGCACTGAGCGAGCCACAGAAGGACTGTCTAGCCCAGCATGCTCCTCTTGGCTTCTCTAGGCTGCTGGCGTCCCTGGGGAAGGACATGGCAGGTTAGGGCTTGCAGTCGCAGCCTCTCTGGGGCTGCTCATTGAATCTCTGCCCGATTGGGCCAGCCATGCAGTTCTAGATACTGTGAACTGACCTCCACAAACACTGTCCTCCTACTTCAGACAGGATGAAACCATGGAATGTTATCTGCTTTTTCCCTTTCAACAATTAGTGGATATAAATCAAACAGTCTCACAGTGTTCTTGGTCTGCTCTGATAGAGGAGTAAGAATGGATTCTTACGTCTTGTACCAGGGGATGCGCATGTAGCTTGCTATATGCACACTGTCAGTTCTTGTTCTTATGTGCCCACTGATCAGCATCACCGGTATGTTGATAAGCATAAGGGAAAGGCCAGCTTGATCATATACTTTAGTAGTGATTTATTTTGTGTGAGCTTAACCAACATGGGTTGACCCTAGTGAATCAAGTAATGGTTTTTCCAGATTAGTTCACAAATAATTTTTTGGGGGGGAGGTTCGTAACATAACTAGACATATTATACATTTTTAAGATCAAAGATTCTTTCCCTTCTTAAAGGAGAAATCCAATGTGAATCCATCAGTGTTACTGTCTGACATTGCTGAGGGCTGTCGGTTTAATAACTTGAAAGAGAATTTGGTGCAATGTAGACAGAATTTGTGAAACAGCAGCTAACACTAAGCAATGTGACAAAATGAAACAAAGTGTCGCAAATTCAGTCTACGTTGCACCAAATTCTCTCATTCTCATACCTACCGACAGCTCTCAGCAATGTCAAACAACAGGGATATTAACTGGCACAGGATTTCTCCTCTCAGTAGAATAGGTTGGGATTTGTAAAACATTTCTAATGTGCATTAAGGTCTTTGATAATATGAATAACCTAGTGTGTGTGTGCGTGCGTGCATGTTTCAGAGTGATCTGCCCACCGGTGGATTGCCCCTCTTCTAAAATGTCCCAGTCTGCCACTGCTGATGACGGGACCACCTTCGAGCACCTGTGGAGCAGCCTGTAAGTGCATCACCTGTCCATCCATCCATGACACCACATGTAGCAAATATACTAATGCTTTATAAACATTGAGAGTTTCAAAGTGAAACATTATGCATGTCATTATCAAAATAGCTTAAATTGCTCAATTGATCATGTACATATACATTATATCTCTTTTATTAAATTTGAAGTTTGCATGATTAGATCAATCAAATTATTTGTGTTCCCCTCTGTGCCCCTCTCCATCACCTCTCCTCTTTTCAGGGAGCCCGACAGCACATACTATGAGATGCCCCCAGGCGGTCACCCTGGTGGTCACCACGGGGAAAGAGGCACCCCCTCAAACATGGCCGGCAACAGGGCAGAAGTCTGCATGGACGTGTACCACATGAGGGACATGAATGACAACGTCATGGTAAGGGTGCATAGAGGGGCAAGGATGCTCGTGATACTACCCATGCCAGGATCTACTCTCCTTCCTAGAGGCCCTGTGACTGACCCCTCCTCACAATGGCACTGTTAAAATTAAACCTCCCAATGTTGCCCCCATGGTCGATCCCACTCCTTGACTTTAACACTATGCCTGGCAGCTTCTACATGGTCCAGCCATAACTTTTGATAACTGGCTATGGCTTAACTACCATATAATGTTGTGGGACAATATTTTGGAATTATTATGATGCTCAGCTAAAATCATGGACAAATTGTAGTCTATCATGATAACCCCTGTTGTATTTTTCCTGCATGACCCCTAGCAGTTGAGTTGGCCCCTTGAGCCATGGATTTGCCCAGGGTTTCTTCCTTGCTCCTGTTGCTCTTGGGTGCTCCTTGATGTAAATTGCCATGAGACAATACTGTTGTAAAAGGCAGTGTATAAATGTAATTGAATTGAATTGAATTGAGCACAGCTGAGGGGTTTTGTGATGTACAAAGTGAGCGGAGCAAAACTGTGCTATATTCACAATATAGAACAGACTCAAGGGGCTTATTACTTTTCTAAAACAGTTACCACACATACCTAGCTCGGTTTCATTAGACAAAGCCACCGCCACAAGAAATGTAGTCATTTTTTCCTTAACGTCAATTGCTTGCCAAGATATATTTTCCCCCAGCTGAATGGTTGTGTGGTCTCTGCCGTGCTGTATCGGGAATATGCAATGGCATCAAACGTGATTCAACCAATTATATCAAGGACCGTAACTGTCCGTTTAGAAATGGTAATAATGGCCCTGCACTCCCTTATGGCTCAGAGCATCCTTGTCCTCTTTGGTAATGGTTTTAGTTTCCCTCCAGACAGCTCCGTCTTCCCTCCATGCCTCCCCCTTCCGCTGGTCTTTTCCCTCTTTTCCAGAAGTGTTTCCCTCTTCCTGGTCTCTTTTCCCTCTCTCTGCACTGCCGTCTGTAGTCTGCAGTCTGCTGTGGGATTAGGTGGGAGGTGACACCCTAATTAGAGAACAAGCCTACAGCCCCTGGCAACATGGCACCTGCTGCCTACCCATCTGGGCCAAAGAGGAAGTCGAGATAGAGAATGGTGGTATAGATAGATAGATAGATAGAAACAATGTGTGATTGTGTACAATTAGAAGCAAATTCTTGCGTTGCTTAAAACTATTTCAATCAACTTAATATTTCTGAATGGTATTGCACAGGAGCTGTAGACATTTATTATTGCCATACAGTGAGAGATATCAAGCAAATATTGCACCCAATTTGAGATAAGTCTGATGGATATTCTATATATCAGTATCTTCAGTGTTTGTCTTTGAAGTGAGTATATTTTATTTAAAGGCATACCAGGCAAGACTGCAATGTTTTATCTCCAGAGCTCCCCCTACAGTCGCCAATTTAAAAAAAAGCATTAACATTGTACATTCTCTCCAATCCATGTGAATGCACTTGCAAACCAAAGAATAGGAACCAGCACATTACATTGACTGACAAGCTGGTAGTAACTGCGATTTCAGTTCCATTCATTTTCTGTTTCCTCCAACACAGTGTTTCACATCCTGCAAGTGTAATAACCACGGAATGTACTCTAGAGGTGGCCGAGAGACCATTCATTCAGTAATGAGCTATTTAAGCATCGAAGTGGTAAATCAACCTAAAAACTTTGCCTGGTGTGCCTTTAATTGTTATGTTTTTCTGTTGTTCTGTTTCTTTCTGTTCTGAGAATTGTTTTCACAAATAGATAAATTAATTGAACAAAACAAACAAAATGCAACTTTTGAATTTTCAGTATTTCAGTAAGTTTCCATTGATGAAAATTTATCTAGAAAATATGTGCATCTTTGTGTATTTGTATCCACTGTGTAATTCAGATCAACAACAGAAATTCTTCTAGCTGTGGGATCAAACCATTGTGTTGTCATTGCATCAATGGAAACACGGAGATAGAAGCGCAACAAATTTGCCAAAAGTATATGCAGATAAATTTGCGGTATCTACTCACATTATGTCCTAAACACATCAGTTTGTGTACATAAAATTCACACTAAAACATTAGAGATGGAAACCCATTTGATGAAATATCATTATCTTTAACAAGGTCACTTGGTAATCTCTTCATTTGGCCTGAAATAGTCAGAGGGAAGGTTAGCTAGCATTCATCTGTTCAGGTGGGAATGATGAAGTTCAATAGCCTGGGAACCAAATACCTCAGTCAAAATGTACAGTTCATGTAGGGTTTGGCAATAAGTGACTGACCTCCCATTTCCAGGGGCGTAACTAGTATGAGAAGTTCATCTGAAGGATTACTCTTTGGAAGTGCAGCAAATGCATCATTCAATGGTTTTAATTGCAGTTGTTTACATACTTGAAAAGAAAATATATGGTTCAACCATAGACAGTAATGCAAATGGTTTTATTTATTGTGAATCATATAAAGCCTGCCCCATGCTAGATAGGCGCTTGTGATTGGTTCCTTGATTTTTAGGATGAGTAATTAGACAAATGGTAATGAGCTACGGTCAGGGGTTCGTGGTTAGGCAGCAGGTTTTTGCAAACATTTGCAAGTGGCGTGCTGCTGCATTTTTACCCAGGCATTCAGAGTTCAGGTAGGTTGAGGTGAAGTTTAGGTGTGACTTTGGAAATGATGTTGATGTGACCGCCTGTCCAACCCCCTAGGTCATTACCAAATCTCTGTTGTGTGGTGAAAGCAGTTCATATTACAACTCTCCAAATGGATTCTGGCATGTGACACAGTAAGCTTGTTCCCAGTTCCCATTTCTATGTCAATTCTTCCTGAGCAAAGGTGCAAGTGGAAATCGATTCTCATCTTGTCCCTGTGCTCGGCATGCTGGGTAGGGTCCGGCTCGTCGCCTGGGCAAGTCTGGGCCTGCAGGTCGGGTTAATGAATAGTCATGAGGGGCCGAGGGAGGGGGGGGATGGGGGCGGAGCCTGTTTTGTTGTTAGCTGCAGAAGCGATGGTGGCGGTGGCGAGGGCCGAGGGTGGTAGAAGTTAAAGTGAGCGTGCTCAGTAGAAGTTCCCTCATCCCACCCCAGACAGTGCACCAGGCACCAGCCAGTTAGTTTAATTTCTATACGGGCTCTTGAGGGGCAACCCCAGCACTGGGGTCCTGAGCTCACCTGAGTGACAGCTGGGTCACATGACGTGTGTTGTGGTGGGAGGGCAGGTGGTGGATCTGTCTGTGGAGGTGGGCCTGTAACGATGCTGTACATGAGTGGGCCAGCGAGACGCCTTAGTACGGTAAGACACACACACACACACACACACACACACACACAAACAGTTTACTTTATTAGATGGATTGTTGTGATGTATTTTTCTCAATATCGGGAAGAAGTTGTTTAGTACTGTATATAGTCTTTGGTGGTTAGAATGGATGTGATTCTTTTTCAGTCTGTCCATTTGACTGATAATAGCTGCTTGAGTTTTGCTGGCTTGATTACAGATGTCAAAGTGCTATTTTTGAATTTTGGATTTTGGACTTTTCCAACTTTTTAAACTTATATTTGCCTATCAGATGTATCCAGGCATTAATGTTTATTCCATATTATTCTAGATAGTTTGTTGGTAGCTGGTTAAATGACTAGAAAGCCGTCAGTATTGTTTTCTACACTGTAAAGCTGCATGAAATATTTCTGTCACATTATGAAGCATTTTTGTAGGTCTTTTGCATGTAGTCAGTGCTGTTCTGACAGGACCATGCAACAGGTGCTTCTGGTAACAGCTTGAAGCTTGCAGACATGTCTTACCAGACTCAGCCTGAAGAGGGCAATGTTTTGTCACACTTCTGGGAGTCTCTGCTCAGAGCCTCTTGCCCATCACCTTTGTAGCTAACCAACATCCCCCTTGCTCACACGGAGGGGTGTGTGGGGCTTGAGTCTCAGCCTCAGCCTCTCAGCTGGTCAGAGCAAATCAGCATATGAGCTCTACATTGTCATTCTGCATGTTGGAGTGGGGCAGGCAGAGGGACGTCACTCCAGTGGCTGGTTTGGTAGTTGGGCATTTTGTTTTGGCTCCCAATCCACTATGTCTATGCATCGGTTCCACTGTTTGTCAACAGGGGGCGGGATGTATTGTGGAAGTTGTTGATTTGGTGTGTGGTGTGTGTGTTTGTGCATATGGCCATGTACAATATATGTGTGTATGTGTGTGTGTGTGTTTACCTTAAGCTATTTTAATGTCAATTACTTTACCGTACATACAGTACAAACATATGCTAATAGTATATATGTACACCATTGCACATACACACTAAAACATTTGTACATTCAGTGACTATGGTTGTGTTTCAACTTGTTGAAGTGCATTCTTTAGTATTCTAACTGAAGAGAGAGAGAAAGAGAGGAAGGAAGAAAGATAGAAAGAAAATAAAAGAAAGAAAGAGAAGTGAGGTGGGTGAGAGAGAGAAAGAGAGAGAGAGGGATTCTCAAAGTCTCTGAAGATCTTGTCCAATATGTGGGATAGTTGAGCTCTTGGTTTTCCCCCACTTGCTTGGAAATCCCCTTGTTTGAGTACAAAAAAAACATCTCTAAAAGGTGCGTGATTGTTTTGAATCTTTTTTGTCTTCCTCTGCAATTGTCCGTGTCAATGGACAGCTCCATTTGACTGGCACAGAGACATGGCTCTCTTACTCAGCCACCATGGGTCAGGGGGAGGGGGGCGGGTCCCTATTTAGGATCACTGAAGTGAGGTATGCTTAAATCAAATGGTTCCTGTTAGCTGTCTGTAAACTTGCCCAAGGTTAAGGTTAGGATTATGGTTTGCATACTCATTGCCAATGGCTGTCATGCTGGATCTGAGGATGTTGGTTCAAACATCATTCACTCACAACACACACACACACACACACACAAATGAATACACGCCCTTCCATTCAGTCAGGCTCTTCCTCTCTTCTAAGATAAAAAACAACAGTTGCGCAACAGGTTTGTATAATAGTTTGATTCCCCATGGTGTTCTAAGCATTTCATTTGTTAAAAATATTACTTCAGGAATATTGATCACTCAGGCATGTTCTCTCATATCAGGGAAGATATAAAGCCTCTTGGCACTCAGGTTAATTATTGCAAAGAGCATTTAGATTGTGTGATTGATCCTCTAAAGGATGCCTCAAATTAGTTCAAATCCTTTGACCCAAAGTCAGATGTCACTTTTATCTGTTATTCCTACTCGTGTCCAGGTCACGGCAAACCAAGGTCAAGATGTAGGTTGTGTGTTTCCTGGTTAGTAATGTTTATTTGATAATAGCCAGACTGACCATAAATGGGAAGTGACACTATCTGACCTACACTACCTGCTGACCTTTGAGCCATGTTCTTTCATCTCTCTCTCTCTCTCTCTGTCTCTCTCTCACACACAGACACACACACAGACACACACACATACACACACATGTCCACTGGCTGCTGTTGACTCGGGCCGTGTGTGTGGAGGCACTGTACGTGCGTGTACACACTTGTGCCCGTGTAGTTGCTTCAGCCGGGACATGTCATGTAATTAGGCCAGTGTTGCGTTCCTGCGCTTGCTCTTCATCTCTCCACCGCCACTGCTCTCTGTCTCACTCTCTCCTCCTCTCCTCTGGCGTGGGGCTCACACCTTTATCAGGGACACAAGCACCTGGGAGAAGTTAGGAAGAGAGAGAGAGAGAGACAGACAGACAGACAGAGAGGTTGAGTTGTGTAGGTGAGTGCGTCTGCTGAGAGGAGAGTCGACCCTGTGTGCCTCTCTGTCTGCAGTAGGGCTGCTGGACTATGTTGATGAAGTGCATAGATCATTTCTGAGGAAAAAAAAAAGTTCTTTGGATAATGTACTACGTGAAGAAAAAGGTAAACCTGGTTTGTGTATGTGTGTGTGTTCGTGTGCATGTGTATACCTAAATCTTTGTAGGTGGTGGTGGTGGGGAGGGGAGGGGGGTTGCTACACCATATTTTGCGTAATGTTTTAGTTGATGTAATGGGATTGGCCAAAAGTAGTTTTGTTATGTCAGTCTGAATTAAAAGAACATGGTTGCACATAGTGTAATTGAGTCATGCTGGCTGTGCGTTTGATTGTCTGGGTCATTGGTGAGGTGAAACTCTTATTTCTGTGTTGGCCATCTGTGAGAAGCAGCACTGAGGTTTGCACCTGGAGGTAAGAGCAATGAAAAACTCTACCTCTAACACACACAGCATACGCTGTACAACTTGTTGTTCAGTGTGTGTGTGGTGGTGGTGTGTGTGGGGGGGGGTTGACTTTATATGACTAGGGGGTTGGGTCAGCACCTATGCATGTTGATCTCCCCCTCCAGCCATGTGAATGTGTGTTTGTGTGGGTGTGACCTCACAGATTCAATTCAATTGTGTTTCTATACAGCCAGTAGAATTTGTGTCAAGGCATTTTGGAGATCTCAGGGACTTATCTACCAGGTGCTGGGGGAGGTGGGGGCTCTTCTGATCAACATATTTTATTCATTTTTACTGCTTCATTTTAAGCATCATATTTAGTGACACTGTATAGTGTGGTCAACACATGGCTGTTTTCATTTTGTTTTCAGCCGCATTAAGAAAGAAATGTACATTTTAACTGATTTCTTTTTTTCTCATATTCTGTTTTTACACTTTGTGACGTTTACTCATTCTGCTTGTGTGTGAAAGGTTTCTTCTAACTCACATTTAGCAGAGCAAAACAGAGGGAACCACAGAGGCAGCAGATTTATGGTAGAAGAGAGGGGAGGATGATGGGCTCAGGGATGAAGAGGCACAGCAGGCTATTAGGCAGCGAACAGATAACGCTTGTGTTTTACAATTCTGCACCTGCCCTGGGGGCAACTACTGAACACTCTAGTACTCCCCCCCCTTGTACCCCACTTCTACTACTGCTACTTGCCCTTTAAATCCCACAGAAGTTGTAGCCAGACCCACCCTCTATGTGTGTCTGTGTGTGTGTGTGTGTGTGTGTGCACTTTACAAACTTAACCACCCTCCCCCATCAAACCCTTCTGAAAAAAAAGAAAGAAAAAAGGAGAGAGAAAAAAAAGCAGAGCAGAGTGGAGCTCACCTTTACCTGACGTGTGTGTGTGTCAGTCCCAGTACAGCCTCCTGAGCAACAGCATGGAGTCGAGCCTGGGCGCTCCGCCGCGTGCCTCCTCTACCAGTCCCTTCGGCTCCGACAACGCCTCCAGCGTGCCGACGCCCTCGCCCTACGCCCAGCCCAACTCCACCTTCGAGGCGGCCTCGCCGGCTCCCGCCATCCCCTCCAACACCGACTACCCAGGGCCCCACGCCTTCCAGGTCACCTTCCAGCAGTCCAGCACTGCCAAGTCAGCCACATGGACGGTGAGTCATGAATGCAGGCCAGCACTCTGTCTGTGTGTATGTGTGTGTGAGGGGGGCATTTCAGTGATAAGTTTGTTTATGTCAGTGTATCTGGTGGATGTTATGAGTGTGTGTAATATTTGGAATGGGGAGAGTAAGTATCTGTTACTGTCAGAAGGGCCATGGGTTGATGTTAGAAAGTATTCTGTATGTGTGTGTGTGTGTGTGTTTATGAGGTTGAGAGGTGTGTGAAAGATGAGGCAGACCAGGGCCCAAATATCCCATGTCTGTTGTATGTTGTTGTATAGCTTGCTCTCTCTCTTTCTTTTTCTTTCTCCCTCTCTCTTTCTCTGTCTGCCTCCCCACTGAGCTGTGTGAGTGTGCTCAGTTTGTTTACCATTAGTGGGAGCAGTGCTTGTGGCTGACTAGAGGACAGTTGGCTGGGATTAGTTGTGCTGAAGGCTGTTTAAAGTAAAGCCCTTTGTGTGAAATCACTCATGAAGTGGAACGTATTACCTCTGTGAATGAGGCTGTCATCTTGCCTCCACTGATGGTTTTGTGCTGTGGAAATGTTTGTGTTTGTGTGCGTATGAGTGTGTGCATGTATGCATATTCATATGCATGTGTGTGGTGGTGGTGGTGGGGTGGGGTGGGTGGTTGTCTGTGTCTATGTCTGTTTCTGTGTGTGTAAGTGTAGGTGTGTGTGTATGTGTGTGCATGTGTGAGTGTATTTGACTCTTTAACTTGATATCTTTTATGTCTGTTACTTCCAAGAACAGCCTTCATTTGAACCTGTTGCACTGAATAAGATCAGCCGACATCATTTGTGCTAAAAAAGTCTTTATACACTCTAAATTAAAAATGAATCTAATTTAAAAAGAGGTAAACAAGTATGCTCTCCAGAAATGAGTAGATGGTGGAGGGTCATCTTTTAGACATGCATGAGTCGTCTTCCTAGAGAAGTTGGCAAGTTGGCACCCAGAGGTCCTTCATATAAAGGGGTTATAGCATACAGCCGTCTCACTACTCCCATGTAGTAAGCACATCATGGGAATTGCTCTGAATTAGCTGAAATACTGTGCTGTTGCAAGTGTTATCGAGTCTGGTGTTAATTACTATGCTATTGTTTCACATGAGTGTTATCTAGTCTGGTGTTAAATACTATGCTATTGTTTCACATTAGTGTTATCTAGTGTGGTGTTAAATACTGTGCTGTTATTTCACACAAGTGTTATCTAGTCTAGTCTAGTGTTAAAAATGGTTGGTTGCTATTATTGGGGGTCAGGAGGTCAAATGAAGCGTGGACTTATGGGTAACCACTGTGGAATGTTAGGGCCTCCTCACACCGACTCCGACAAAGTGAAGAACGCTGCGCTTCCAACATTCTATTCCGTTGTTTTCAATACAACCACGCACATAAGCGGCAAACTCTGACACCATCACCTGTTGATTACGATTCAAGTCTGCTTTGTCGGTGCCGTTTGATAAAATCCATTGGTGATTCCACAGGCTACTATGCTGTGTTCACTGCCTGCAGTGCATTGCCAGTGTGCCGAGGCAAAAAAAGTTGTTGAATTCAAAAGTGCTTCACAATGCTGTCAGAACCGATGTGCGGACGCCTTTAATGTCTCAGGCAGCTACTTCATCAGTAGCTTTACCTGAGACATGGAGTGGTATGTTTTCAAGTGCTTGACAATGCCTTTTGGGATCGAATTACCTTAAAAAATTGCAGAGTCTGCTGCCAGTACAAACATAATCATTAAGAGATGAACATATAAATCTTACCTTCTCACTAACTACCCTCTAACTCATTCAAAAGATGCCAGTGATGTCGCACACAGGGATGAATGTTAAGACCCCCAGTGCTTTGAAAGAAAGCACCAGCTTTCATGTGGCGTCAGACAGATTAAGCGTGAGAGAGTAGGGGTGAAGAATGCTTGCTTGCTGAAGAATCCATCAGAGGACAGCTTTGGTGAAATCAGAGTTGGGGTTTGTTTGGTCCAACAAAAAGGCTTGGCACTAAAGGTGTGAGTGCTGCCTGTCAGGGGCCTGACCCCCCTCAACCCCACCCCACCCGAAACAGGAGAGCAGAGTACCTCTGTCTCGCCTACGCCGTTAAATCAAGCGTGAGCTTCCCTCAGAGCTGAGAGATGCCGTAAAACGACACCGCTGTTTTGAGCACCTCTCTGCATCACTGGGAGAGTCTCGATCTGTGTGTCAGTTCTGTTGATCAGGCTGCCCATGGTGTGTGCAGCATTTCTCTCTTGGGCCAATAAACCTACAAGCATACCCAATACAAACAGTACAACATATGTATTAAGGTGCATTTCAAATGTACATGCAAACACACACACACACACATACTGTCTCTCTCTCTATGCCTTTTTCTCTTTCTCTCTCTCTCTCTTCCTCTCTGCATGCACAGCTTGTGACCCTCCGCAGAATGACCACCAAAGACGCCTGTGTTCTCAGAAGCCCTGAGACAAACCCAGGCTGTTCTCTCCTGTCAGGGAGAGAACATTATGATGCTTTATGGTTTACGCTGTGTAGTCTTACAACAATTCTGCACACAGACACACACACACACACACACATATACATCAGGGGAGGAGAAAAGGCAGGTGCTCTTCACACTCCCATCCATCTTCATGGCCTAAAGAGGTGTTGACAGGTCACCATCATATGCACATAAGTCCTCAGGTTGCTCACCCATCAGGAGCTGTGGAACAGAGACCCCACCGGAGTAGCTAAAGATTATTGTTTACAATGAGTAGCTAAGTGCTGCAGTATAAAAGCAGTGTTTAACAGTGTTGGCAGGTATCTCTAAATACATAGCATAGCAGTGAAATCTAAAGACGTTCTCTAAGTTTCTCTTTCTCCTTCTCTCTTTTGTGGTTTGACAAATTAGTATGCATGTCTTTTCATGTTTGATGAGTTTAGGGTGGTGGTTTTGGTTTACGGTCAGTATCAAAGGATCTGCATGAACTTGTTATCTCTCTCTCTCTCTCTCTCGCTCTAGCTCTCTCTCATTCTCTCTCTTGCGGGCACAGTTTAATCTTATGTTTTTAGTCAGCGAGCCTGTTCCCTTGGGGCAGTGCTCCCGCTGCTGAGGAACAATGTTAACTGTCATCAGCTGAGAGGATAAGCTACTAATAGTGTCAGGAGAGCATTGGAGAGCACAACTTGACAGAGAGGATGCAGCCATGAAATGCATCCTGTTTAGTGTCTGCTGGCCACGCCACACTGCATAGCTCAAGTGTAGTGGAATAGAAGAAACCTGTGCAGTCTCCTTCCAGTCATTTAGAGATATTAAACATTGTGATGAGGGGTGCTACTGAAGGCGATGAAGGATGATGGTTTGCAGTGTGTGTGTGTTTGTGTGTTTGTGTGTGTGTGTGTGTGTGTGTGTGTATGCGAAAGAGAGGAAGAGAGTAATGAACAGGAGCACTGAGGCATACTCTGTCAATAGTAAAGAGAAGCTTTTGCCACACACACACACACATTTAATGAGGTATCTGATGGGAATCTGAGAGGTTGTGACAGGTCCCCAGCAAAGCGGTAACCCTTGTGAGAAGGATTGTCACCATGGCTCTCTGGGTGCTGTGTAGAGTAATAACAGTCTGCAGTAATGGAGTAATGCCAGTCAGCATAGAATTGACAAGGCAGAGAGTTTTAGAATGAAGAGGTCTTACCAGTGGGCATGGAACAACCATAATGTTATTACATGTCCTGATTATCAATTAGCAAAAAGCACTGTGATGAGTGTTATTTATGATAAAGACTGTCCTGTCCTGAGATAGATGCCTTGCCTATGCATCGCACCACGTCTATAGCTCTGTCTGTGCTAACTTTGACTATGTAATGTGTATGTTTTTCCGTCCATTTTGGGGTCATTTTTGGTAAGCAGTTATCTTTGGAGCTTTGTGAGAGAGGCCACCAGAAGCACCCCCCTCACACACACACACACACACACACACACACCAAAACACCGGGATTACCGCTAAAGCCGTCTGGAATTTCAGGTGTGTCATATCCAATTCAGGGAATTCCCAATGGCATTGGAGTCTATGTTTAAGGTGGTGGGAGATACTGGCTTCTCAGCCCATATTTGTCTGCTGAGCCAGGAAGATTACTGAGTAGTCAGTTAACTCTGTGTGTGTGTGTGTGTTTGCGTGCATGTGTGCATGCGTGTGAGCTCTGCCCTGAGGACATCAGGAACTGCAGTGAGCTTTTACATCACCTCAGGCTATGTTGATCGGCATAGGGGTGCATTGACAGCTATAATTCTGGTGAAGCGGGTAGCGTTTAGTACTGCCTGCCCTGCCTGGCACATCAGGTAGCGTGCAGTCCTGCTTTTTTACAACCTCCACTGGCATCCTCACCCTAACCTTACTCTCCTGTGAACACAACAGACATGTTCACAGCTGCACTGCTCCAGATGCTGCACAGCTGCACTGTCCAAAAGCTCTGCTTCACGTTCAATCATGCCATGAAACCATGCCAAGTAGTGGAACTTTTATTCGCTGCTATGTCTCACATATCAGGATGTGAGGGCTTAGAAAAACTCCCAAATGACTGACCGACACAATGCTGAATTTGGTGCAGCACACAACAGTGTATCATTGCAAATGATATCAACCGATCTCTGTATATGAACGGACACCATTAATGAGGTGAAAGTGAGACTGCTGAATCCGAGCCAGTGTTGGGTCAGAACTGTAGAAGGGGAAGGAGCTTCCCTCTGAGTTTCCCCTACTACTACTACTACTGTGCTAGCTTGGACCTGCTGTAGAAGTGTGCTCATCACACAGAGCAGTCTTTCCACATGTGTGCCATGGGATTTCTGTGGACTGTGGACTTCTAGATTATAAAGTCATCTTGGGGTTTTGGAACATAGTATTTTTGAGTTGATGTGCACTTGCTGAGTTGTAACTGCAGTTCATTGTGCTTGAATGTTTTTTAGACTTGCCATAACACTCTGGTCTGTGGCATAAAAGCACATGGAGCTTTGCGGGGTAATTATTCTAGGGTGGGATTCCTATAGGACTCCCAGAGATGGGAGCTTTGCCTAGGATTCACATTCCTGCAGCTCAGGCTTCTTGGATTACGAGAAGGATGGATGGATGGGAATGAGATCTAACACTGCCGCGGCACTTTCCTCTCAAGACCCCTCAACATCTGTGTGTGTGTGTGTGTTTGTGTTTGGGGGGGGTGAAGGATGTGTGTGGGTGTGTGTGTTTTTCTTAAGTGTTGGTGTGTTTTAGTTGGACGTGCCGAAGCTTGTCTCGGCTGCTAGCGTGTTGAGAGCTGCTCGTCTCTGCTATTACGCTCATCCTCACTTGACCAGCCTGCACACGCCCAGCACACACACACACACATACACTCACACATGCACACACACACACACACACAAGGACATACACAATCTCATACAAACAGCTCATCTCTCTTGAAAATACAGCTCTTTAACACACTAAAGGAATCTATGCACATTCATACTGTACACACAGTCACGCATGTGCACACACAAACAGACACATACACACACACAAACACACACACACACACACACACAAACAAACACTGGCCTCATATACACATGAACACACATGCAAAGACACAGGCAAACTGGATGTAACTAGATGCTAGATGTAACTAGATGAAACTAGATGCATGATAAATGCATTTTACTGTATATAATTTCTGATGAGGCATTGATGGTTATTGATGGTAGTACAGAATAACAGAAATATATACTAGTCTGATGAACACCAGGCTCTGTGGTGACCTGTTGGTATAGTCTGACTGTGAAGTGTATCTTCTACCTGGTAATGATGAGTAGTCTCTCTCTCTCTCTCTCTCTCTCTCTCTCTGTCTGCATGACTAATGCTCTGTCATAGGAACACTCAGTTGAAAGTGAAAGGTTTGAGCTGGCTCACAGACAGCACTGTGTGTTTGAACAGACAGACAGACAGACAGACACACACACACACAAGTCGAGACACCCACACTTCAGCACTGTGTGAGTTTGAACACATCCACACACTCAATGAGACGCTGATGCTTTATGATGCTGTGTGTTGAAAGCTCACAGACATGTTACACACGGCACTGTGTGTGCAAGCATGTAGGCTCCCATCACTTTTCCCAGTGTTGTGCATTAGGTGATACAGTCCCACTGCCAATGTTACTGATTTGTGTTGTGCTGCAGTTTATGTGCATTCAATACTGAATGCTTAGGCACGCTTATACACTGGGGGTCCTGCATTAGGCCTTTGTTTTTGTCTTTCGCCCATCTCCCAAGGTAAACATCATAGACATCATGTGATTCTGAAAGCATTGTTGTGTTTGTGAGTATATTTTGCATTCTTTTTGGTGTCATTATCCTAACTCGTATTTTCATCAGTGCCGTCAGGGCGTCACCTCTGTGTGAAGTCTCCCGGGGAGTGGCGGCATGGCGGGGTGTTGATGAAACGCCGTAGCCCGGCAAGTTAGCGTTAGCATATTTGGGCCGTTAACCAATTTTTCGCGGGGCAGGCCAGAACACGCCTGCCTGGATGACAGTCTCATCATTATCACCCGGCCTAGACCAGCCTGCCTCAACCTGCACCCGTCCACTCCTCCCTCTCTCTATCCCTCCATCACTGCCAACCTCCCTTCCTTCCGTTGCATCCATCCATCTATCTGTTCAAATGTCTCTCCTTTCATCTATATGCTGTCAATCCTCTGCACTTTCTCTTTTATTTATACCTGTGTTTTTTCTTTGTTCATCTGAATTCTCTCTTCTGTGTTCCCTGTGTGTCCTTCTCCCCATCCCTTTCCATCCTTTCTCTACTCTTCTTCTCTTTCTTCTCTCTGTCCGCCACACCTTAGCATCAACATTGTCCTCTCTCTGCTCCTCTAGTCACAAAGAGAGAGGCTGGGTTAGAGATGCAAAGGTTATTTGTGTATGTGTGTATCTGTGTTGTGTATTTCTGTGTGTTAATCTGTATGTGTGTGTGTGTGTGTGCGGGAAAAGGACAGATCTCAGCTCGATGAAATGATAAGATAAGATCTGTGTGGAATAAAAGCCGATGTGTGAGCGGACAAGTCCAGACATCTCCAGTGCAGCTCTCACCTCAGCCCTGCCTGATTGATGTCTCTGTGTGAGCTCACACACTCTCCCAGATGCTCCTCAGTGCCTTCTCTCTTCCTGTGCTAACTCACTCACTCACTCACTCAATCCTCCATAATCACATTCACGTCACACTCACCCACTCATTTGCTCACTGATTCACTCGCTCACTCACTCACTCACTTACTCACATTTTCATTACTTACAGTCACATGTTCCAACAGTCACATATTTATTCAGTTGTATTCATCCCCTCACACAGTCACTCACTCACTCACAGTTACTCACTCACTCACAGTTACTCACTCACTTACTCACTCATTCAATCATTCATTCATTCAGCATCCCACCCGTGGAGAGTTCTCTATTGTGCATGTGTCCAACACCTACTGCAGACAGAAGAGGAGAAAGTGTCTGAACGTGCTGCTTATCTGAGGATACTCTCTCTTTTTTTTGGCAATTTTGTATATTTGTGTGTTTTTCAGTTTGGTTTCATGTTTGGCCACAAAAGCAGGTGTGTTACATAAAAGACATGGAGCGTGTTGTCTGTGTTTGTTGTCATGTTCTTCTGTGTGTATGTGTGTGTGCTTGTGTGTTTGTGTATGCATGTCTCTGTGAAGAGAATGAATATGTGTCTGTATATGTTGAAGCATGCGAGTGTCTGATGTGTTGATCCTACGGTGAATTATCTGTGTGATCATCTGACTTTCCCCCCTGTGGCTGATGCCGGGGGCTCAATGCAGGATGCTGGTGTTTCTTTGTGTCAGTGTCACAACACACACAGACCCAGAGCCACCCTTCCTTCCTCTCTCTCTCTCCCCGCACTCAGTGCATGCCTCCTGGGGAGAGCTCACAGAGCCTATGGGTCTAGTTGGGGAAACTAGGGCTCTTGCATGTCTAAAGGTAGCCAGCAGTTAGCTGTGCAATGCGGATGCTGATAAACCTTCCTCCTGACACCTTAAGAGTTGTGCTAGTAACTTCAATTAAAACTAGAAGAATAAAACTAGGGTTTTGTCTTTCTTGCTAGTGCGCCCAACTGACAGTCCGTTGTGCTGCTAGTTGCCAGTTCCAGCTTTGACGTGTGCAGGGCTCGGCCGTGCACATTGACGTGGGTACACATGGAGTGGAACATCACAGGAAGAATCCCATTGCTCTGGTGTTCAGTATACAAAAAGTACAATATTTCAAATTCAGCAGTGACTGTGTGTGTGTGTGTGTGTGTGTGTGTGTGTGTGTGTGTGTGTGTGTGTGTGTGTGTGATGGAGAATCAATCCACCAAATCAATCACTGAAAAAGGATGAAGATGTAACACTGTTACCGATACTGATAACCAGGTTCATTCAATACAGGAGCTGCTTGACTGAGTTAGTGACAGAATAATGCTTCCTCTCATCATCTTGGGAGTCTATGAATTTTTTCTTTGTTTTTCGCTGGTTTCTATGGTAGGTATGGAGAGTGTTCATGTGGGTGTAAAGTGCACAATGGTGGTGATTGTTTAGTGCTTAGCTCCTGTAAGGGCATCTGGCTTATGCACAGCTCCATATCCATGATTCACATTAATGCAAGTCCATACAAAACCTGCACACTCTTTTCCTGGAAGGCTACATTTGGGTTTCCTGGGGTGAATATTTTGGATGTCTTGATGGTGTTTTGGGCGTGTTCGGGCGCATCTGGTGACACATGCAGCGGTTTCCTGCTGACTTTGGGAATTATGTGAACGCACCCGCATCCATATCAAAGCAGAGAGTCATGGAGGTCTGACTGACAGCAACTCTGTCTTACGTGTCTGTAGGGGAATGACATTTAATGAGTGTCAGAATTTTTGGTGGTATGGAAACCAACTGTCTTTACATTTCCAATTTCTCTACTAGTGCTTACACTTTCCACTTTATGCTCTCAGACATGCCATTGAGTAAGATGTCCATGCACAGACTCCTGCAAAGAGCCACCAATGCTCTTCCTCTGGTCAGCACTAATTGCTTTCATTGTGTTCCTATGAAAACTCCACCTAATTTATGCACTGTGCACTTCATGAAAAAGTTTAGCGTACTACAGCAATCAGTGACAAAAAGTTTGTTTGGAGCCCTGCATTTTCTAGTTTCTGTATTTAAAGGGGAAAGTATAGATGTTTTGTCAATGTCTGTTTGATCAGGAAAACTCACGAGATCAGTGAATTCATGTGTCATAATCAGCCATTAGTGCAGAGAGTCTCATTGTTTAGTACAACTGCAGAACAATTCATTTGGGCTGAGCAAAAGTCATTTGATTTAGAGCTACACAAGTGCTGATGTGAGCAGGCCTCTCGCTCACCTGATGCAGGTAATCAATCATCTTCAACCATCAGTAGTAAGATGATAGAGCCAGGTGTGCACTGCCTTGTCAAAAGAAGAGAAAGAAACAAATGACTGGAGACTCTAGTGAGAGTTGCACTTAACATGTAACCTGAGGTCAAGCATGATCTCCACCTACAGCTGTCACAGATGCTCAGTCATGTAAAGTGTGACCCCCTTCTAGCTACTGTTGTCACACGCAGACACACACACACACACACACACTTATACACACACACACACACTAACACTCATACAGAGTGTGCATGCACACACATCACGCACATACTGGCAGGGCTTAGCATGGGTACTCAAAGCACGGCCATACTGACACTAACACACTTAGTTATGGGGTATTTTCTCAGTGATTGTGGTAGCCTTGTGGGTCGATTTCCCTAGATTGTTCACAGTATGAAATGATTTCAGACATGAACTAGGCAGAAATTTAAATTTAAATCTCTCTGATAATATAGTTGGAGGGTAAGAACTCTACAGTGTTTTTCTGTTGCTAGTCAGATGCAACTAGCTCCACATCTGGAGACTGATGCAGACTAGCACTGACTTGGCCAGACAGTCAGATAATACAGATCTTAATCTTTAGACTAAGAAGTATAATATGATGTTCTGTACCTTATTGTATTGCTAGTCAGATGCAGCTAGCTCCACATCTGGAGACTGATGCAGACTAGCACTGACTTGGCCAGACAGTTAGATAGCAAAGATCCTAGTCTGTAGACTAAGAAATACAATGTGAAGTTCTGTACCTTAATGTACTTTATTTGTCTCCTTTGTAGTACTCCCCTCTACTGAAAAAGCTGTACTGTCAGATCGCCAAGACATGTCCAATCCAAATCAAGCTCTCCTCGGGTCCGCCCCCAGGCAGCATCCTCAGGGCGATGCCCATCTACAAGAAGGCGGAGCATGTCACTGAGGTGGTCAAGCGCTGCCCCAATCATGAGCTTGGACGAGACTTCAATGACGGTGAGTGGCCTCATTGATAGGCACCTAAAGAGGAGGGCCTTGTGTGTGTGTGTGTGCGTGCGTGTGTGTGTGTGTGTGTGTGTGAGTGCATATGTTTACTTTTGTAGACTCTTGTGTGAGTCTACTTGTTTTCACTGATATTTGAATATGTATCATAAGTAAAAATAACCTTTATTAATATTACTAATATATATATAATATTTATTATTTCACATCCCTGTTGTTTTGTATTTTCTCATGTCTTTCTCTCTTCTTTCTCATTCTATCTCTCTCCTTTATCTGTTTCTCTCTCTCCCTCTTTCTCTCCTACAGGCCAGGCAGCCCCCGCCAGTCACCTGATCAGAGTGGAGGGGAATAATCTGGCCCAGTATGTAGACGACGCCGTTACAGGCAGACAGAGCGTCCTGGTGCCTTATGAGGCTCCGCAGGTGTGTTTGACCCCCCCCACACACACACACAAATGTAATGTCACGCTAGTACACACAATTGTTCACCCCTCCCCACATTGATCGCCCATTGAAGCAGCAATGATGATATGGACAGCTACTTGATTATCATGCATGTCATGATATAACCACAATGTTCCTCTTCTATCAGCATGTCATGTTTTCATTACTTACATTCTCCTAGGGCGTGTTTAATAGCCGTGTGTGTGTGTGTGTGTGTGTGTGTGTGTGTGTGTGTGTGTGTGCTGTGCTTTTGAAGGTGGAGGAGATGACTGATGGTGGAAAGGATGTATTGCTGAAGTAGAATTAGTGTTTGTGGTACAGAGGCATTCCTCCTGTGCTGATTATTTTCCAGGCCTCCTGAGGGATAGGTTGAAACCTGTGAGGAAGCAGACGGTTAATTGCAGCTTAGGTGATGACAAAGGCAGTTAGAGGAGGCAGAATCAATTACAGGCATATGCTGCTAGAACGTTTTGTGCTGTTGCCACCTACTGGCCAGGAGGCAAAACAAAACTTTCACGCACACCTTAGTGCAGATGGTTATTGTATGACCCTGGTTAAAAGCAACACATTCTGCTTGTTCTATAGGTGGGGACAGAGTTCACCACTATCCTCTACAACTTCATGTGTAACAGCAGCTGTGTAGGAGGCATGAACAGGAGACCCATCCTCATTATCATCACCCTTGAGACGCGAGAGTGAGTGCACACACACACACAAACATACACATACTCATCTTCAATGAAGTTCCACTGTCACTCAATAAAAGAGATAAATACACTGTACATACATACACACATGGTCATCATCAAACCAGAGCCTGGTGGAGAAAGTATACACACACTAAAACACACAAAACATCTGCGGTTTGCATCTGAGGTTTGTTCAATTTCTGTTCAGTGGTCAGGTATTAGGCCGAAGGTCATTTGAAGGTCGCATCTGTGCCTGTCCGGGTCGAGACCGCAAGGCAGATGAGGATCACTTCCGTGAACAGCAGGCCATCAATGAGAGTGTCAACAAGAATGGCAACGTCAACAAGCGCAGTGAGTCTTCCTCTTTTCCTCTTCCTCTACCTCTTCCTGTCCTCTGCTGTCGCTTATAGAACAAGCTGTCAGCAACAATATCCTCAGAGGTCTGATTCTCAGGATGGTGGGATGTTCAAGATTCTTCAACTTTAAACATAAGATATATTTGAAAAGATCACAAGACATTGAGTCTCCAGGCATGAACACAGACACACACACACACACACACACACACACACACACACACGTGTGCATATATTAAATGTGTATGTGACTTTGCTTTGCCAATATATCTGCTGAAAGCCTTTACAGTATCATCTAACTGTAAGAGTTGTCAATCTCTTAACACATAATTCAGGGATTTTTAGTCACTCTTGGTACATTGTTAAACTAGCCACCAGTATACTGTAAACAAGGACATGCATTCAGATGATCAGGGCTTTTCCATACATACACAGTTATGTGCATAAGCCATCATGGCCTGGTATTATAAACAGCTGCGGTGTTGCCTCTCAAAACAGATTTCAAACAGAGCCCTCCTAGCATGCCTGGCCCCTCCCTCAACATGAAGAAGCGCCGCCACGGTGACGAGGAGATGTTTTACGTCCCTGTAAGTCACATACAGCTCAACATGTACAGCCAGTGTCATATAGCTTTAGGATGCTTACAGTTCTACCTAGAAATATGTGGTAGATGCAATGTGAATATGATCATAATAAAACTTTAATATGCACTATACACCAAGTTGTACATAGACTACAATAACATATATGTTCATAAGACTGTGATAAAACCATAATAAACACATATGAGCATCACACACCACATTAGCACAGAAGTCATCTTCCAGTGTGAGGTGTAGCTGGTGTGGTGTGGCTGGAACAGGATGACCTCATCATACACCTTTCAGACAGCAATGATTATAAGCTAACAGTGATTATATATCTATCTTGCTGTTCTGGACAGCAGGTGCCGTTATCTAAATGTGTGTGTGTGTGTGTGTATGTTTAGGTGCGAGGCAGGGAGAACTATGACATCCTGATGAAGATCAAAGACAGTCTGGAGCTGATGGCTCTGGTGCCGCAGCAGCTGGTAGACTCCTACAGACAACAGCAGCAGGATCTCCTGCAGAGGCAGTGAGTGGCCTACAAACACACACTTACACACATGAAAAAACTCTCTCACACACACACACACACACACACACACACACATACAACCTCACACTCTCTCTCTGTCTCTGCCTTAGCAAACATGTCCAAATATAGCATATATGTACTGTATATATACTGCATGTAAAACACACCCATAAGTAGACACTCATACATACTGTAGAGTAACAAATGCAGCAATATGTATCTGCATGTGGATTTATACACCCAAAGACAAAACTGCATGTGGATGTGGTTGTGTCCTGCAGGACCCCCATGAGCTCCTCCTCCCCGTACGGTTCTCCCCTCTCCAGCATGAACAAGCTCCACGCAGGCATCAGCAAGCTGCCATCTGTCAATCAATTGGTGGGCCACCAATCACAGCAGGGGGCAGGTCCCTCCCCCAGTATGGCGCATATGGGTAAGTGAGAGATGACTTGAGAGATGTGTGTGTGTGTGTGTGTATGTGTGTGTAAGGTGTTGTACATTTGTTCGTTCATAATGTGTTGCATCAAATGCATATAACAATAATCCAACAGTACTGACATGCTCTCTCTCTCTCTCTCTCTCTCTCTCTCTCTCTCTGTTGTGTTCTCTAGGAGGGAACATGCTGAGTGGTCACCACATGCAGACTAATGGAGATCTGAATGGATCCCATCCTTCTCAGCCCATGGTGTCTGCCTCCCACTGTACCCCTCCCCCTCCATACAACCCAGACCCCAGCCTCGTCAGGTACCTCACCCTGCTGTAACACACATGCTCTCTCTCACACACACACACACACACACACACCATACAACCCCGACGCCGACCTCATCAGGTACCTCACTCTGCTGTAACACACATGTGCGTGCGCACACACTCCATACAACCCCGAACCGAGCTCCCGAGCCCACCCTGCTGTAGCACACACACATGCATGCATGCACATGCACACACACACACACACACACACACTAGCCTGACCCCAGCCTTGTTATATACACACACACAAACATACAACACTGTACTCCCTGCACTGTTCTCCCTGCTGTAATATATACACATGTACACACACACCGAAATTCCATCTGGTAATCCTGCTAGAAGACAACTACAACAAACTGTGGTGGAGAGCAGCAGAATTCAGTTGCATGCCTAGTCAGAATCAAACCTTGTCCAAGTGATTGTATGTAATTAATGTAAATCATTGTTAGTTCTGCTGGTCAGAAAAATATGTATTAGTGTCTCAGTTGATCGAGACCGACTGGGTCGGTAGTTACATGCAGTTTACAGCTAAACAGTTGGTCGAATGTACTTTAAATAAGAGACTACTTCTTCATGTCATGCCTGCTTTAAAACAAAAACATTAAGTTGGCCATCAACATCAGAATATCAGTGTTAAAATAAATAAGATCACAAGATCCAGCAGTGGTTTGGCCAGTTCATTTTCATTTTGATATTCAAAGCGCATTGAGGTTGGAAGAGAAGAGATGTCATCTATGTTGAGTTTTACAGCGTTCTGTCTTTTTAAGCATTTACAGTTATTTGTTTTGCATGTTTACGTGTGTGTGTATGAAATATTGCTTTTCTCATAAATAATATCACAATGCCAACAAAAAAACGATCGACTATGTTTACACTATATAGTAGCCTACATACACTGTTTAAACTTGATTTAATCAAGACTTTTTTTTACAAACATGTTTGTAATAAACTGTTTCCGCAAGCAAAATGTCTTCTTGAATCATTTTTATATCTGCATACTACATTGATTTTTTTAACAGCCATAATAAGAAGAGTAATTCTAGGATCAATAATGAATTAATCAGGCTATGAAATAAACTTCACTTTATTCTTTGGAGGCTTAAATTATAAACATCATTCTTGACTATTATGTGTTGACCCCAACACGTAATAGTCAAGAATGATGTTTATAATTTAATGTAGTATAATTTAATGTAGTATTTAATGTAGTATAATTTAATTTAATTTTTAAGGTATTTTACTAATATGTGTGTGCTTGAAAGAGAGAGTGTTTGTGTGTGTGCCTGTGTGTTTGTGTGCTTGTGTGTGTGTGTGTATAACAGCCCCAAAAAATAAGTTTTCAGTAGCACTCCCTCTTATTTCCTCCTCAGCTTTCTGACCAGTTTGGGCTGCCAGAACTGCATTGATTATTTCACTTCACAAGGGCTGCAGAGCATCTACCATCTGCAGGCACTCACCATGGAGGTATGTGTGTGTGTGTGTGTGTGTGCGCGCGCGCGCACATCTGTAGGTGTAGTAGGGTGTGTCTCAGTGCACGTGTAAGTGTTCATTGTGTATGAATGTTCATTGTACATTTATAGTATTGACTGACACTTGACACATCAAGGAATGTGATTAATCACTCCTGCATGGCTTAGCTTGACTCTTTATTACTTTCAAATGAAGCAAAAGAAATAGAAAAGAAACATTTCCATGATCTGTGTGCCTGCAAAACACCTTGTCTCCCATGTTTGATGATTCTTTCTGTGTGTGTGTGTGTGTGTGTGTGTGTGTGTGCGTCTGTGTGTGTGTAGGACCTGGGTGCACTAAAGATCCCAGAGCAGTTCCGCCTGGCCATCTGGCGTGGGCTGCAGGACATGAAGCAGAACCACGACTACAGCCAGCAGCTAATCCGCTCCAGCAGCAACGTGTCGGCCGCCACCATGGCCATCGGCCCCAGCGGCGAGCTGCAGCGCCAGCGTGTCATGGAGGCCGTGCACTTCCGCGTACGCCACACCATCACTATCCCCAACCGGCCTGGCACGGGCGGCGGAGGGGTTGGCGTCGGTGTCGGCGCTCCACACGAGGACTGGGCTGACCTCGGCTTCGACATGCCTGACTGCAAGAGCTCACGGCGTCACACCGCCATCAAGGAGGAGTTCACGGAGAGCCGCGTGCACTGACAGTTATAACGCACGCCTGATTCTCACATGTTCTCATCCTGCTTCAGAGCCATGAGGTCAGAGGAAGACAACATACAACATTCACGGGGTTTCCACTGTGTAATATTATGGGTTGCTGGTTGCTCTTGCATTTTTTTATTTTTAAAGCACTTCCATTTGTAATGTTTTCACTCCTGATGTTATGTCTGTCTTATGTCTGCACAATTACCCTCCTCTTTCTACATTCATATACACCCCTTCAGACATCCACAGGACTCCTCACACACTCACAACTTCACACACAGCTAAATGATGCAGCTCTGTTCATTCCGAAACGGGTCATCTAATCACATTTGTCTCAGAATCATCTGTTCACTGAAGAAAAAAAAAACAAAACTCAGGAATGCTTGTGCTTATTACAGATCATTTTATACAAAACAGATCAATTGTTGTGTTGCATCTGCTATCCACTGAAATGTATTATCACTATCACAGGCTGGGAAGGAGTAATTGGTATAGATACCAAGAGAGGGTGGTCATACAAATCTGTACTAATCTTATTTATTGTATATTTTCCGTTGTGTAAATATGTGCATATGTAAAGTAATATCTTTAACAGCTACATTGTCTTTTTTTTATTCTGCATTAGCATTTTTCTGGTGTATATTTATCTTATTGTGCCTACACATTGTACTCATCTAGGATATGCACTTTGCACAGACTATGGCATGAAAGTGTGTAATCCAGGTGAATCAAGTGATCATCATCATCATCATAATCATCATCATTCACAATCATCATTAAATACAGCATACAACAGAGGTGAATACACCCTTGAGCAATATCACAGAAATATCATATGATTCCAGTTTTATCACCTTGCAGTACTTGAATTAGTTGTAAGTTGAACAGGTAATGCTCTTATGTAAATGTCCAAACAATTTACTATGTGAAAAATAAGTCTGCAGACCCCTCAGCTAGAACCCCTTTTAATACTGTTCAGTTAAATATTGAAATAGATTCAAATATTTTAATTTTAATACTATGTTCTTCAGTAAATTCCTCAGTTTTGCTGAAAATCAAGTTTGTGCTTATTGTTTCTTTATAAAGGCTGACATTATATAGTGTCCTTTACCTTGTCTGAGCTGTTAAAGTAGCTTTGATTTCCACTGATACATAACTTGTTTGTATAAGAAAGTGTTCTACTTAGTAATGTGGGATTACTAAAAAGGGTACAGTTTTTAATCTTATGATATTAATGTGATATTGTTCAGGCAATATGTGAGCCATACACAATGTAACCTGCTTTCATCGTACCATGTGTGAAACATGCTAATATTTAGATACCCAGATATCAGAATTATAGCGGATGACTCAAAGGAGCTTTAATGAGTAGTAAGTCCTGAATTTCATAATTTGTGAAAAGATGATGTCATTATGGCTATGGTGCTTTCCTATGTCTACCATTTCAGTGCACAATACACTGTTTTACTACACTTTAGTTTTTTTTGTAGCAGAAGCTAAATCTAAAGACTTGGTCTCTGTTGCCAGGCATTGATAGCAATAATCTAGCATTGTCATTCTCAAACAGAGATGAGGTTTTATGCCCCCTTTGAGGCTCATGTTTTGTATTTGCCATGACAATGTGATGGATGTTAATGACCATTTTCACCAGAAATAATTTTGTCTTGATAAATTGTGCATATAGCAGTTTTTTTCTATGGCTGTTAACTGTGAGTTTCAGTGAAAATGCCTGTTTCAGTGATCTGCTTAAAAAGGTATTTTAGGACAGGAACTTAAATGTTGCTAGTGATGCAGCTGTTCATTTCTTTGTGTGCCACACTATCATGTTCTCGTTGGAAAATGAGTTATATTGAAGTTGGAAGTTAACACTAATCCTCAAACGGTTGTCTCTAATGCTATAAATGATTTTCTAACTTTAGCTACAAAAGTCACATTGGTTACATTAGTAGCTCCCATACAGTCGGATCATCAAATCAATTGGTAGTCGGTATTTTTCAAATCAACAGTAATTTTATATCAGGCCTACACAGTAGCCTACTATACTCGCTCTCTCTTTGTTACTGTACTGGCATTGGCCTTGCAGGACAAGGTCTTGTGGACTTCTGTAATAGCTTAGCCTATATATGGTTTTGATACTCAGGCAATTTGCATGTCCATGTTCATTTTACACACATTTGGAATGTCTTGTAGATGTACTTTTGTTGTTGTGGTTCTAAACACACAACAATTCTTCAGTCCATTTTAGTAACAGCTTAATGTTTCCATAGCATGCTGGTACCGAGATAGAGTTCCAAAAACATATTGTGCTGTTAAACAATCATCAGAAACCTTTCATACATTGAAGCACTTTAGGCTACTGCTTCTGTGTGGCATAGATCAATTAAATAGGAAGTTTGGTTGAAAATCAGTATTATGTCACTGCAAATGTTGAACTGTAGACTGTAAATTTGTTTCATATTCTGGGTGAGTTGCTGTCTCCAAGTGTTCTTTTTTATAATGACATTGTAACATATTTTATTTTGTCAATGTTATTAAGTGTGAAACTTTTTGTACAGTGTTCTTTCTCAATTATCATGAATATAAACAATTACTGGAAGATAAATAGAATCAAGTCGTTCATTCACATTTCACGCCTTAAGGCCTCACAGTTGCTAAAAAAATGCAATTTCAGTCAAGGGTAGCTTACCTGTACATCTGCATACTCCAGCCGGGGAGTAGCTTCTCGCCGAGGGCTTCTCATTTCAGCGAGGTTAGTGCAGATTTACCACTAGGGGGCAACCTAGCCCAGGTTTTTTTTAACCAAATATTTTAATTTACACGGTCGTGGACATCGAGATTTGGTTCACATACTCTCATACTACGGATGCTTATGTTCAATGCACAAATGTACAAATTCATTTAAGCCACCCATTATGTAGGCTTATGCTGTAATTTTGTCTCCTTGCTGGAGTTAGATTGGAATTAGGTAGGGTAAGCTACCAGATAGGCTAATCATATTGAATTAATTAGTAATAATTAGAATGATACAGTTTAGAGGGCGAAGCTTGGGGGAGAAATATGTAGGCTGTATTCAATACATTTATTGCGTTTAATAATGACAAATTAGCCTGTGCCTATGTATTTTAGCAAGCTGAACGGGAGGTTATGCATTAATGTGCATGCTAGATGATGACGATGCATCAACTTGCTTATATGCTTATTTTTATAATTTTTTTTTTATTTTGTTACATTGTTTTATTAGATGTCCATGATATGTTTAACAAAAGCGGGACACCAAACAACCATTAATATATATCGATGCATCTTTACTCTATTGCTTACCCCTGCCAGTCTTCTCTGTGCTCGTGCGGAAGTACTGACGTGTTCGCTGGTGAACTGCACGAGCGTTAGCCGGCTAGCTAGTTAGGTAGAGCCAGCCGAGTGACACAGCGGCAGCACCGGGTAAGAGAAAGGTATCCCTTGACACAACATGTTGTGTAGGTTCTTTCTGTGAATATGAGTTTCGGGATAGTGTGTTCTTCGAGTTATTTGTGAACTGAAGTGGTAATATCAACGGTTTACTGTTACACAGATACAGAAAAAGAACCCATCGCAAATCGCTAACGTTCTAGTGGGATCATAGAGCGTTTCGATATCGTCCGGAAGTGAGTTGTCCGATTTTCACGTTCGGTTTTGGTTGTTGTAGTTTTTGTTGACATGTTTTTAAACGCGAACAGTGTAAATGGGATTGTAAAAGAACTACGTCCACCATATTTGTCTTAGAATAAATTAACCATTTAGACTCATCTGTCCATTACTGGAAGTATAGTTGATGATCTTGATTTAGCAATAGCTTGGAGATGTACAAGAGGTGTCTTTTAATAATATAACTAATTACACATAATACCCGAAGGTTTTATGATGAAGCCGTCACGATTGTTAAATGTGTAACGTTGCCAGCTAGGTCTCCTTGTATGCTAATGCCAGCTAGTTAGCAGAGCTACAATTGTCACTTTATGTGTTAAACTTTACTCGGTTAAGCTAACACTGGGGCAGATGTTCTTTATGTATTCTGATTAAGGCAACAGCAGACATTATCAGACACACTACCTGATGGTGTGGCTGATTCACTTGGACTGAAATGGGGTGTTTGCAGTGCTGGAGCTGCTATAGCTAGCTCTATAGCCTACATTTTCCATGTTGAGCCTTACATTTTAAAGGCATATCATGTCATCAGGGTCTCGCATTCAATAAATCTAGCAAATGTGACTCTTAGAGCGCTACCTTAGTTGTGTGGATAAGCACAGGAGATGGTTACTTCCTTGTTCATTCAGCTAGCTAACTCGAGCTGAAACCGGGTACGTCCATTACAACCAACTTTGTGACGAAAATATTGAACCCTTGCTCGACTTGTGGTGTCACCCGCTGACCCAGTGTTATCTGCTCTGACATAAGGTCAGAGTTCATCTCGCTTGCTAGACTTATTAATCGTTAGCTTGTTCAGTATCATGAGCATTATCCACGCAGTCCAACTAAATAAAAAACAACTATTGCGGTGGTAGCGCGAAAGAGAAGTCTCGTATCAATCACTTGATAAACCACTTGATTTAGCCTAGTATAGATAACATAGCCCCAAGGCAAGTCGCTCGTTGTTGGGAAATTCTGTTTTATTTATACGCTGGGTACTAACCTATCATCACATGTCTGAGGTAATTACTCCTGAAAGACCATCACGTCTCTCGAGGTCAAATATTCACATAGCACCCCTTAGCAAGACCTTTGCGTGTGAGTAAGATAACGTTAAAATATTCAGGTTGTTATATGTGTGGTGTACTTTAACCCTTCCTCTAACCTGGACCGGCATTATGGTTGTCACTAGTAACAAGTTATTGTAAAAATTGATTGGAATATATGAAAACTAATGTAGCACAGACAGCACTAAGTGTAGTCTGTGTATTGCTCTGTCTTCTATGTTCCTACCAAAACAATCATAACCTTAAGATAAACCCTAATGTGTATGGACTCTCATGAATCTTGTAAGTGAACTTAAGGTTTACATGAATGCCTTCCACTAGTTGGCACCACCTCAAAAACTGTCTGGTACGAACTCCCTGAAAGCTGTTTCTATGAGTGAATGACAGTTTTTGTTTCCTTACAGACAGAATGTCAGAAGGAGACAGCGTCGGTGAGTCGATCCATGGGAAACCGTCAGCGATCGGACGCTTTTTCATAAGGCTTGGGCAGGTAAGAGGGCATCTCAGTTAGGCGTCTCACTGTTTAGGCCTACACTCTGAAACAGTGGATTCCAGTGGTTGCCTGTGAAGGGGTGATCCTTGATTTTTTTGTTGTTGTTTTAATTCAGTGGTCGTTCTTGAGTTAGAATCTTTGTTGTCTGGAATGGAAGTTTGTTACAATCTGTGTAGAACCTCATACTTCCATGCACATCACATTCACATACTTACCACAACCACTACAAATACATATGCTGCTAATATTCCCTTGTGCACCACCTACACACAACACACATACATACACACATACATACATACATACTGCTTTGTTTGAAGATGTACCCGAGGCACTGTGCCATAGGGGCCATCTTTTTTCAGAATGGTGGAGCCAAGGTCACAGCTTGGTGAAAACCACTGCTCTTAGAGATGACTGGTGTCTGCCATCTTCTTCAGTAATGTTGTCCCAATATGCTGTCCCCATGATGACTCCCTGTATTTTGCAGGTCTATCAGACATGGTTAGACAAGTCAACACCATTTTCCACTGTGCGGTGGGCTGTCACACTCATACTAACTGCCATCTACATGATCAGAGTGTACATACTACAGGTACAGTATAGCCAACCTTCCTGTTTTCTTTTGTATTATTGTTGTTCAACACATGCTTGTTACATTCATGGGTTGGGCATCTGTGTTTTTTTGTTTTTTGTTTTTTTTTTTAAAGTAAATTTTGTATGTCATTTGATATGCTGTGCTTTTCTGCTGCAAGGCATAGTGACATAGTTCATGTCAAGACCTTTTAAACATTGTTCACAGTGTAAACATTGTAAAATGTACTACATAAGTAGGTAGTGCATGTAATTTCTAATTGCAAAATCCATCATATGTCTTTACCTTAGACTAATAGCCAGATGTGGACAAGTTAAGGCAAGCAAGCATGTATTCAGCACGGGCATTGCTTTGGGCCGGCACTGTGTGCTGCAGCATGAATGGAAACACACCCATTAAGAACTGTTCTGTCATTCACTGACTGATTCCATACACACATGTATACACCCTATTGTTTCCATTCCAAAACTGATGAGACTCGAGTAAATCGAGTAAATCGCGTTAATGTGTCCTGAGCTGATCATCATAATCAAACATGGATCCATGGAAAACTTATTGCGATCAAATTTTTGCCCTGCCCTAAAAGTGGTGACTTGTTTTTTAATTTAATATGATTGTTTTGTTTCAAAGTAATGCTATTTTTATGTTGTATTGAATGTATTTAAAAACATCTCTGTGTTGTATGATAAGGTAAATTGAGGTGGCAGTCACTAATTCCACTCCCTCTGTCTGGATTGTGTCCTCAGGGATGGTACATAGTCACATATGCTCTGGGCATCTATCACCTCAACCTGTTCATTGCTTTCCTTTCGCCAAAAGTGGACCCGTCTCTGCTTGATGACGCAGGTGAGTGTCAGTCGGTCTAATAAGAGGGATCTAGGTGGCTAATGTTGCTGGGGCGCTGGGTGGTGAGAGGCTCACAGAACAAGCAACCAGAAACACTATACTAAGTATGCTGTCAATAAAACATAGTTCAGTGTCTACAGGCTTACTTTCTTGTACCTTCACCCCTTTAATTAGACAGTGTTTTTGAGAGTGTTTTCTACCCTAGGTTATCTCTTCCTTAGTTAGAACTAGGGATGGGTATCGAGAACCAATAATAAATTAATATGCTTATGCCTTGTCAGTTACAATATATCGCAGTGCTCCCCTACAACGGTGCTGCTATACGTATTTTATGTCGTTGTGTCATTCTACTGCGTCTGCAATATCAAGCTGTTTCACTTCATTCGTGTGGAGGAGGAGTGATCTGCGTCATGTCAAAATCGATGACAGGCCTATTGTCTGGTTGTCTGAATCTGATTTTGAAAGCCGCAGAGCTGGGGAAACTAGGTAGCACACTAAAGTCAAAGTCACTTTTATTGTCAATTTCTTCACATGTACTTGACATACGAAGGAATCGAAATTACGTTTCCCACTATCCCATGCGTGTATGTGTACAGCAGTAAAGTGCAGATGCACAACAAGACAATTCTAATCCTAAGGTTGTATAAATAAATAAAGTGCAAGTAGCTTAAGGCTATGTTTGCCTATTACTAAAACCTAACATAACAGGTATGACAAAACAAGACATAGAGGACGCTAAGTACACTACTAATGTAGCAGGGCATGACAAGACAGACAAGGCATGAGGTGACGTTCACTGAGTGTTCCAGCTTTGTGCGTTTAGAGGTAGTTGTTGTAATTGTGTTTTTATTAAAACAACTAAAACAAGGGAGAGGGCGCAACATTCAAAAATGTGGCTTCAGCGGAGACAAGCGACTTTTGACTTCACTTAAGTAAAATATCCCAAAACATTGTAAAATGTGCAGCAAGACCTTGGCCTGTGAAGGGAGAAACACAAGCAACTTAATGATCATTTAAAAGTTTTCACTGTACTGTAATTCTTCACATGAAGCACTTTTAAGTTATAACTGCTTCATCAAAGCTAAGAATGCACCGCTGGCTCAACTATGAACACAGTGATTCCCATGGTTGTTAACATACAGGCTATTTGCATGCCGGCGAGCTTGGAAATGAAAATGAAAAGTGGGAAATTAAAATGCCAGTGGTGTCGTTTTCTTTAGCTTTTTTTATTTTGACACATATCAAACATGTTATGAGGAAAATGCAAAGCCAACATGAAATTTGGATTTTCGTTTTTTCAAATAGCATTTCCATAACATTTCAGTTAGCATTTCAAATAGCTTTTCAATTAATGTTTACATTTTAAGATCTGGCAATAATATTCCAGGATGGCAAATAGACGTTATTTTCATTTTTGTCACAAATGACTCGTGTTCTGCATTTTCACTTAATTATCATTTCTTTTTTGGCAGCTTTAACCTCCCATGAATGTAATATTAAAATCTTAATTGCAAAAACTAGGCGTAAACGCTATTCATTCTGTAAAACCTTCTGAAAGATATGATTCCTATGTTGTCATACATGAATGGTAATAGTTATTAATTTGAGATTTGTAATTTAAGATCTTTTTTTCCTTGTGATTTCACTATTATACTGCAGGCTATACAGTGTGCGTGTGTGTGTGTGTGTGTGTGTGTGTGTGTGTGTGTACCACATCTTTATTCTTCACTACAGAGTGAAGTATCGATCAAAGCAGCACTGGTATCGGCACTGATAAAATCCAAACAATGCCCATCCCTAGTTAGAAGTGACTAGCACTGGACATCAGGAGAGTTAGTGAGTTGTGGGTCTTCATTTGCCAACTGTTGCCCTTGTGTAACCTTGTTTGACCTTGCCTTATGTGGTTGTCCCCTAGATGAGGGTCCCGCGTTGCCCACCAAGCAGAATGAGGAGTTCCGGCCTTTTATTAGAAGACTACCTGAATTCAAGTTCTGGTTAGTATGCATGGTCATTTATGTCGAGCTCTCCCTGCACTGCATGTGTATGTATGTGAGTGTGAGGGAGATTTCAGTTATTCTCACAAACAATCTTTCACCAACTATGAAGTACTTTTTTCCTTTCTAATGTTTCATAATTTATCATTTATAATCACCTGCTTTTTATCACAGTTCAAGTTGCTCTGTTTGTCTTGTTTATGCGGGGATCTGTTCAGGCCAGAAGTGTGTGTGTGTGTGTGTGTGTATTAAGGTAAGGAGTGCTCTTTGGCTTTGTTGTGCTCACAGTAATTTTTCTTTTCCCGTCTCCTGCTCTCCTTCCCGTCTCCTTCCTCTTCAGGCATTCGGCAACGAAAGGCATCGTCATCGCCATGATTTGCACGTTCTTTGAAGCCTTCAACGTGCCAGTCTTCTGGCCCATACTGGTCATGTACTTCATCATACTCTTTTGCATCACCATGAAGAGGCAGATCAAGGTACACTAGTTGATTTTCTCCTCACTGAACTTTCACACACATGCTCACCAGTAGGTGGCTGTAGCAACCAAGACAGGCAATGTCACCAGTCAGTAATGTCCATACCAAGGGCTTCACTTCCGAGGGTTTACAGTTAGTTCTGCACTGTGTGTTTGAACCCCAAGCATAAGTGTACCTTAAAGAGTGTGTTATGATACAAGAAGCTCATGAACTTAAAGAGAAGAAAATCGTCAACAATCAGGCATACACATATAAATTCATGTCCAGGGGTAAACAAAAGAAAAGCTTTCTTGTAGTTCTGCCCTCAGCTTACACATTCGATTGGAAAAGCCACTCCATCTCACTCTGTTTGAGATCTTCTTATGTGAGGTTTGCAATTGTGAAAATAGTTTTCTAAGCAGCATCACCAGTAGCTGTCAAGATAAAGTAGTAGTAGTGTTGCGTAACATGGTGTAGCCTAGTTATTGAAGACAGGACTTTTGCTTTTTGAAAGCCTTTTTCCTCCACTACCAATATGAACTGGCACTTGTGTGATGATGATGATGATGATGACAATGATTATGATTTAAACTTCTCTTATTTTGTCTCTAAGACCAGAATGCTTGTGGTGTTTCATAGTCATCAGTATCTTGAGATGCCACTGGATGTGTTTATAGATGTCTTTCTGACTTTGTTTTGTGTGTGTGTGTTGTTTGTTTCCTCTACAGCACATGATCAAGTACAGATACCTTCCCTTTACTCACGGAAAGAGAACATACAGAGGCAAGGAAGACACAGGGAAAGCATTTGCTAGTTAAAAACACCCAACATCCCAGGTCCCCCACCTGAAATTAAACTAATTGATGAGGAATGGTGCGTAAGAGGGTTCGGAGAGGGGTTTGTTTTATTTTCTTTTGTCCATATAAATATTTTTTTTTTCTTTTTTTTTTTTTGAGACATGTAAATGGGAGGGAAAAGAGTTTTGATCCATGCTGACAGTGTTTGGTTTCAGATGCTCGAGCATTAAGCTGCCTTTGATTGGACTGTGGGCCATTTAGGAATATTTTATTTATTTAAATTTTTTCCTGGGTTTTTCCTTTTTTTCTGCAAGAATACGCCCTGTTTGTCTTAGGGTGGTGGTCTATTGGGATGGGACGGTGTGTAGGGGGGGAGGGGTTGTCTCTGCCTTCCAACCCTGCGGGGTGGTAAGTATTTACTAATGTGTAGTTTGGGGATACCAGGAGCACTGCAGTAACTTAGTTCGCAGTCATTTAGGCCCCCACACACCCCAGACTTTCCACTCTGCTCTTCCACCATCACCCACAAGATCATCCGTAAACCTTACGAATTCTCATCAGAATGCCATTTGTTATGTTCTAGAGTACTTTATATGTCTAGTCAGACATCAACTGAGCTGCTTATCTCAGTTCTCTCCTTTCTAATACCCTTGACTTTTTTTATTGTGGATTCACTTGTAAATGCAACCAGGTACTCACCAGCCAGTTAACAATCAACCATCTCAAATTCCTTCAAAGCTCACTGCAGTAACTTTACCTTGTGGGTGGAAAAGGTTCTGTGGACATGGAAAGCACTAGTCCTTCATACATTGATTTGACAGCAATGAGCAATGTCGCATGCCAACACTTGTGTTTAGATGAAGAATTTTGGGAAATGTAGTGTAACACCCTTAGCAGTATTTGAATGTGCATATATTTTTGTTTTTATTTTGTTTGCCCCCCTACACACATGTAGTGTGTGACGCACAACCAATGCTTTCTCCCTCCTCCCTTTCAGACCATATTAATTTAGATGTGATGGTGATGAGATTGATAAGAAGAGAGAAAAAGAATAAATAATTAAGGTGGATTCATTCCAAAATATTGTACTATGTTCACCCACTGTAGTTCTGTTTGTATGAATATGTGACAAGAGTTGAATCATTCCAAACAAAAATGTTGTTTCTTGTCTCTCTTCTCTTGCAGAGGAAACATGAACATTGAGTGGTTTAAATATTACAAATGGACGGAGTGGGTTGAAACCTGACTTTCTTTTTCCTTTTTTTTTTTTTTTTTTGGAGGGTTGTGTCGGGAGGTTTCTAACAGCTAATGTAGATTTTTTTAAAAAAACAAAAACCACATTTTTCCTGGAGGAGAGAAAACTTAATCAACACTGTAGTTAAGGATCAAAACAATTTTCCTCTGCTAGTGCATCATGTTTTTATGGGTTGTTTTCAGGATTTATACATAAATATATTTTAAAAATCATTTTTTTTTTCTTAAGACATGCTGTTTTCGAAGTGTTAAATCAACTGTCATATTAAACCAATCAAAATGAAATGGAAAAAAATTGGATACAAGATTTGTACATTGTTTCTCATGAAAGATATTGCATGTGGTTGGTTTTCTTGTGCCGTTGACCAGAACTAAGAAAAAGAGAGATTTTAATAACTCAAAGTGTAATTTTTATCACTCCAAATGCTATTAAAACAGTGGTGTCTCCTCATTCTAGAGCAGTCTTTATTTTTAGCAGCAACCTAAAACATTCATAAATATTAAAACAGACTGCAGGAAAGGAGAGCTTTGTAAAGTGCATGTGCCATAAATACGTCTATGGGGCTATATGCAGCATAACTACACGAGGTGCATTATTTGCTGTTAAAGCTACAAGAGTGTGGGGTGCTCTAGCCACCTTTTTGATGATGAGGTGCAGTTCTGTTGGGTCCTCATCGGAGCCTACAAACAGCCAATACTTGCTGCAAAACTGAAAAATGCCTACTTCTAAAAATAAACTTGCATTTAAAAGTAGGTCTTCCAAAGAACACATAACAAGCACATAACAATTGCATGCTAAAGTTTCAAAACCCCCAAAATTGGACCTTGGATTGGATATATAATGAGAAATCACAGCCTTAACAAACCTCAGAGCGAGAGCATAGGAGGGTCAGTCCCGATCTGTCTAGCCCTATTGTCAGTGCATGGACAAATTAACCAATCATTAAAGTTGCATTAAAAGTAGTAGTTTATAATGAAATAAATAATAATAACGGTCTAGGCAGGATAATAATGGCATTAATAATATCAGTCATCATACCAATAGCATGGCAGGATGTTAACCTGGTCCCACCTACCTGAACCTCAGCTCATTTTCATATCACTGATTGAGTGGTCTAGCTGCAGGCAAGGTACTAACATTTCCCTCAGGGATAAGGGAGAGGGGCCAATCACAGTCAAAAGCATGTGTAACTTAAAGCAAACACATTTTGTTTCTATACAATGGTTAGTGGTGAAAGAGGAAGTAATGAATGGTCAGTTATCCTAGGACAGACTTCTGATAAGCTTTTCACAAGGTGATTGACATAATACTTGGCCAAGTCCTCTAGTATACTCCCACACACATGCAAGCCTGTTGTCAGCAAGTGAAACTACTTTCTCTAAAACTACAAATATGTAAATTAAGTCGGTCATGATGCTATATATAACTATTACCAACAACTCAGCAGATTACTTACAGTATAGCTAACTGTGGATATGGTTTAATGACAATGAAGCCATGAACTTAAAAAAAAAAAAGTATTTTTGTCATTACAGGTCGAGTTTAGAAAAGCATTTGTAATTACATGATGGCAGGTTGGACAGCAGGTTCCCAGCAAGAGTCAAATGGGTTTATTTTCCATACCGCTGTATGCAAAAGTGCAGTTGTTCTGTGAGTGTATCAACAGCACTGTATACATTTCAAACAGGAAAAAGAGATTTCATAGAGGTTTCATAGTCATAGTTCTGTTAACACTAGCTGTCACCAGTGTTTGCAGTTGAAGTAAAATTGACAAATTGCCTTTTCACTTAACCTATATCTTTCAAATAAAGGCCCATTATGGTCATGTTTTAAACAAATTAACACATGCATCCGCCTCAACACCATCAGACGTCCCCGGGCTACAGAGGTTTTTGAGGATCCCCAAGCCCTTGAAACGCATATACCGGATTTATATGCCGTTGAACGTAGTCACTTTAAACCCATGCGCAACTTCTTCATAAACAAATCAACAGTTGCTGTCATTTCCAATAAATAACTAAACAAACAAGGTCCCTGGCAGAAGGCCAGGCAAGCTTGTTCAGTAAGGCACCAGTTTGTGTGGACATTCAAAGTAAAACCAGACCACAGACTTGCATATCTGGACTGCAGGAGATACAGAGCTTGCCACCATTTTCCCATTTGTCAACTTGTCTTTACCAGTCAAACCACAGTCCCCATATTATTATACAACTGATGGCATTTTAATGTCTTTATACCTATTCACAAACAACACTAAGGTTTAGTGTTTCTTATGCTAAGCCAATTCTACCACTGCACGCAGTACAACCTGCCCCTCCTGCTGGACTGCTTACACCGTTTGGGAGGTGCAATGATGTGTCATTTGAATGCAAATAGAGACACACAGACAGGTAGATTTTGAAGTCATCATATACAAATGTGAGGGACATGTTTATTTTCTTAACAGCGGCCTTTGATGAACACGATGATGATGCCCACGGCAGGCCGTTTTGTCTTTTTCATGGTTCTTCACCAAAATTATTGTCAGGCATCTGAATTCAACCTCGATGGGGATTATCTGGTAGGAGGTCTGTTCCCTTTGCACAACCTGCAACAGTCATTTCGTCAGATTAGACCTATGGCATTTGAGTGTGATGAGTAAGTATTCCAAAACTTTCTCCCATTGAAGGCTAAAAGTTTTAATCAACTTTGATGGTAGTTTGTGCTGTCAGGTTATCCATAAAACTATTATCCTACAAGTACTGAAATGTTTTAAATGTCTTTTTGCCTGTTCTGCAGAGGTTCCTTCTCCCTGTCAGGCTATCAGATGTTCCAAGTGTTGAGGTTGGCAGTTGAGGAGATCAACAACTCCAGTACCATCCTACCTAATGTAACCCTTGGTTACCATCTCTTTGATCACTGCTCAGATGCTCACAACGTCCCAGCCATCCTCAAGTTCTTCTCCCATAACAACTCCATCAAAGTCCGAGACTTGAACCACCGCCACCTGCCTGAAGTCATTGGGTTCACAGGTCCCTTCAGTAGCACAGAGACTATGACCATGGCTCCACTGTTCATGATGAACGCCATTCCAATGGTAACAATCAGTCTGATTACATTACTGTATGTTGGCATGGCAACACTGTAAACACATTAATTATATAGTGTTATATGAACATTTCAAATGTTTTACTTTACAAAAAAATGATATAAATAATATCAAAATAATCTTTTTAAACTTTTGTAATGACATTCCAAGGTTATCAGCCACATACCTACCCTTTAATTTTCAGTAACTTTCTACAATTGATTCAATCACATTTAGTAAGGACATGATTTAGGCATTTCCCCAAATGCCTAAAAAAATCCATCTGTAAGAATTTGGCTTTTACAATATTAATATTACAGTTATTTAACAACATGCCAATAAATGCCAACACACTAAATGTTTTAAATGTTTCGATTATTTTTTTTTATTTAGGTGAACTATGGAGCAGGCAGTTCCCTCCTCAGTAACAAATTTGTGTATCCATCCTTTGTGAGGACAGTACCAAGTAACAGAGATGAGATTGAGCTCATCATTCACATCATAAAGCATTTTGGCTGGAACTGGGTGGCTTTCATTGGCTCGAAGACTGCATACAGTGAGAACGGTTTCCAACTGTTTATTGAACATCTTGAGAATACTGGCATCTGCTTGGGTTACCAGCATCTGATGGGTAACACGTCAGAGGTAAACAAAGTATTACAGAACATAGAAATGCTCAACATCAGAGTCGTCATTGTGTTCACTGAGCAGCTGTTTGCTGAGGACATCATCAAAGCAGCACGCAACTTCCCCAAAAAGGTCTGGATCGCCTGTGATGCCTGGGCAAGGAACGCTGCATTACCCAAGCTCCAGGACATAAATAAAGTTGGCACCATTATTGGAGTGGCACCAACAGTTGTACAGCCTGCTGGCTATCATGAGTTTATTTACCAATCAAAACGCAGAGGTGACTCTGTCCACAAAGATGAAGGCTACTGCAACCAGGCCTGTGACAGCTGTTCCTCGGTCAGCCCAGAGGATATCATCAATGAAAACCCCACCTACTCTTTTCCTGTTTACTCTGCAGTGTACACCATGGCCATGGCTTTACACAACGCTCTACAGTGCAACAACTCAGGATGCAACAAGAGTCGCACAGTCTATCCCTACATGGTAAAGAGCCTCACAATGAGCTTTTTAATGCAACCTTAAATTAATACTGTAAACTCTTTTTCTTTAACCTAGAAATCTAGATGTGCCCTAGGAGTAGCTTCTCAGGCTACCTATCATTAGCAGAGACAGTTTGAAAGACAACCGCTGATTACGCCCCTTGGATTAAGCCCAGTCTATCAGTCATAGCCAGACTATAGATTTTGACAGTCTGGCTTGTCAGGCTACATTTTCATGGTACCCTGACTTATAATTGGGAGCATAGTGTCTTTTGTTTCTGCTGGTGATATTTCCATCTGTACATTTCTTGTACTCTTGTAGAAAAATGCCCTTTTGCATCATGTTCCAACATGCAAAGTGGTCCGTTTGACTTTCAGGTAGCTTGCATGCTGTAAAAAAAAAAATACCTTAGGCTCATGTCATATCATGTCATGTCTTTTCCTCTTCTAGCTTCTTCAAGAAATCAAACGTTTGCAATTCCGTTTAAACCAAACGATTGTTTCCTATGACAAAAATCTGGACCCGCCTCCACATTTTTCCATCGTGTTCTGGGACACAAAAAATCACACTGCAATGATCAAGGAGATAGGAGTCTATCACCAAGCCCAGGATGTCTTACTTTTTGATGACAATCAAATTAATTGGCATGGCAGTTTTGTATGTATACTTCTTTAAGTTAGCTAAACTTTAATGTTTTGTTGTTACATTTAATAAATAAAATGTATTTTATTAATTTTTCATTTTTCATTTCAATTTAATATCACTGATCTGGTCTAACTCAGACAGAATAACTGTTATCTAATGTATGATTGATAGAGGTTGAGATAAAAGCCAGTGTTGTGATTTTTAGGTGCCCTTCTCCAACTGCTCAGTGCAGTGCAAGTCAGGATACATCCAAGCAACGGACAGTCGACACCTGTGTTGCTTTGACTGTGTGAAGTGCGAGAGGAACAAGTATTCCAATAACACAGGTAGGCTTACAGCGATCAAACACTCTAAAGATAAAGTTTTTTGTGCCCAGCACTGCATGCCTTAAAGCAGAGAAAACAGATATTTCTCATTGCTTACTAGTAACATGCTTCAAAAAGTGACAACTTCTTCTACTGTCACTAAGTGTCAGAAAGTTGTCTCCAATCTCTCAGGGCATGTCTTATTTCCCCTCTAGCTAACTACTGCATGGCCTGTGATGAGGATGAGTGGTCTGAGCCTGGAAGCACGTCATGCCAAAAACGTTCTGTGGAATACCTCCACTTCTCTGACGTCCACTCCATTCTGACACTCTTCTCCGCATCCTCCTTGATCCTCCTGTGTGTGGGGGTGGCTGTGCTGTTTGCCATTCATCGCTCCACACCAGTAGTGCGGTCAGCAGGAGGCAGTATGTCCTTCCTGATGCTGGGCTTTCTTGCTGCTTCAGCCATCAGTGTCTTCTTCTACTTTGGCGAGCCCTCAGTCCTGAAGTGTGCACTTCAAGGCTGGATCTTTGCCTTTTTTTACACGGTGTGTCTCTCCTGCCTGACTGTCCGGTCCTTTCAGATTATTTGCATCTTTAAGCTGGCTGCACACATGCCCAATGCACATGTATGGTGGGTGAAGTACAGTGGGCAGTGGCTGCTGGTGGCAGGTGTGTCTCTTCTCCAGCTCCTGCTCTGTGCAATTTCAATAGCAAGAAACTGGAGGAATCCAGTGAGAGATACAAAGTCCAAAGACCAAATGTTGATAAAATGTAATTATGCAGACGCAACAGTTCCCATCTTATGTATGGCCTTTATGTTGATCCTCAGTGCCCTCTGTTTCTGCTTCTCCTACATGGGAACAGATCTACCCAAGAACTACAACGAGGCCAAAGCCATCACTTTCAGTATGCTGTTGTTTTGGCTCAGCTGGGCTATTTTCTTAACAGCCATGCTGGTGTCCCAGAGCAAGTATGTGCAGATGGTCAGGGCCTTGGTTGAGCTGAGTTGTTTGTATGGCATCATGTTCAGCTTCTTCCTCCCTAAGTCTTTCATCATTGTCTTTCAGCCTATGAAGAATACACAGGAGTATTTCCAAAATGCAATTCATTGTTACACACAAACTCTCAGTAGTAGGTAGATCATTTTACTTAGATAGTCTGCCTACAGAAAGAATACGCTGTTAAGTCTGTTGTCAGTTGAGCAATTACTGATGTCTGTTGAGCAATTATTTAATTACCATTTTAAGCCAACTCCAGCCTAACCATTATCATACATTGTCATCAATGTATGATTACAAACAACACATTCTTAGGACTTCTTTCCAGGTGACTAACCAGATGTGACCAAATGTGCATAAAATGTAAACTAATGCAAATAAATGGCTTCCAAACTTAGTTAATAACTTCTCTTATTCTTATTCTTTACTTTCCCCCTCATGCTCTCTTTAATGAGTTTTGGTACTTTAATTATTTATTTCTTTTTACTTTTTTCTTTCTTTTTTTTTACATTTTATTACACCATTTTGATATCTTATGCAACCTCCCACAAACTATTGCTCACTGATTCAGGCTCTTACAAGCTTTTGATGCCTCCAGTTTCTGTTTTTTTTTTGTGCTTTGAGCTTCCATTGGTATATAATATGCCATAAAACTGCCTCGTCTGCCTTGTGTCAGGTCTGCATCGGACCTGGTCACGGCCACGCCCCCTCACACTACACCACAGTCTCACACTAGATCCCCTTCACCTGAGTTCTAATTATTGTCACCTGGTCTCCACCTTATTTAAGTCTCCCCTTCACTTCACCCTTTGTCTGGTCTCGTCGATATATTCTCAGACTGCTTACTTGTCGTTGGTGTTCCGCGTATTCCCGTATCCCTCGTTCCGTAAGTTTAGATTCCCTGTTTGGTTTGTTTATCCTAGTCCCTTCTGATCTCCCTTGTTTGCTACGTGTACTTTCTAGTTTTCTGTTAATCTTCATAGTTGATCATTTTCAGTTCCCTCCACTTGAGAAGTGGATGTGGCTTTTGTTTGTTCTTTGATTTGTTCAAATAAATATCTCTTTGTTCATTTATTCCTGCCTCCATCCGTCTGTGTCTGACACCTTGCAAATAAGCAGATGCACTGGTAAAGTGCAGTGCAGTACTCTGGAATCTTTGGGCTATGGCTCTGATATTACCAAACTTTTCCATGTCCATGTCAAGGATGATATGAACAAAATACAATAATGATATCATGTGTCAGCAATGCCATAAAGCAGTTTCCCATCTTATACCGTGTCATAACTACAAGCAGCGCGCCTGAATGTTAGCAGCAAAATCAGTTGATTACTTTATTTTAAATTGGAATATCCTATATGAATGTGATGTGACACAGTGCTGTGTGACATGATGCTGTACAACTTTTTAGCAGAACTTTTGTCTCTGGCTGTTCCTATTTCTTGTCGCTTGCATGTTAAGTTTGCATGGGGAATCTTTCCGAATGGAATGGTAGTTTTGGACCCAATGTAAACAGGGAACAGTCAATTCTACACAACAACCTGGTGCTCGCTTGCAGTTAGGACATGGTATTAAGTCATTCTGGAGTCTGTTTTAAGACATTTCATTTCTAAGGGTGCAGTCTCTTGAGATAAAATTTCCCTTTACTTGTCCAAATGCTTATATTTCTTAAATAAGAGCAAACTATAAGTACAACTACAAGTGATTTAAAAGAACTAACTTAATGCTTAAAAGGATGCCTGACTGACGTTGTTATCAGATATATTTAACAGGATTTTAAAACACTCAAAATGAAAATGAAAATCCCTTAATTTTCAGAGCTTGTAAGCTGCCATTGCGTTTACGCCTCAATGCTTTCTGGGTAAAATATGATATCACCTGATTGATATTGATGGTGCCTGTGTAATAACAACTTTAGATTTAAGATTAGCTCAACCAGGGATGTCACTTTTTACAACAACGGCAGTTATAGGGCTAAAATGTCTTACTAGCCATTAATATATTCCATTAATATAGCATTACTAAAATGTATTAGAATAAAACAACATTCTACATTTCAGGCATTCTATTAGTATGCTGACGTAAAACATTCATAGCTGAAAAAAGTTTTCATGTTAATATTAATTAGGATTAGAATTATCAGCCAAAACTAGGTTTTGGGATGTAGCTGATGCATCACACTGTGTAGAATTCAGGCTTACATTAGATTGTATGTTTTTTTAAGGTCCCAGTGCCCACCGCCGATTCAAAACAATGTTGAAGAGACCTTGACAAAAAGTGTGATCAATTTTACCACTGGCTCAGATAGCTTAAGTGCATTGTTAGGAGATAGTACTTCAGATGAATTCCATTTTAGTTGAGAAGAGATCAGTTACACAAGCTAAGAGATCAGTTAGCCTACAACAAGCTAAACAAGTGATGAACTTGTTAAAGATATCAAGATGAATGAAATTGTAAATATGTCTGTAACGGCCCCTTCAGCCGGCTAGCTCAGAAAGAAATCTGTTCTGACTGACTGCTGCCAGTGTTGTTGAGACATTGTAGTGAAGATGAAGACAATTGCCTGGTCTTCTAAGAATATACCTAAGACTTTAAATAATGAGAAAGCAGAATTGAAGACTGAAGAAGCCACACAGTAGAGTTTCATGTTTTTATGCAAACCTCAGTGGAAAGGGTGATGCAGTATAGTTTTACATATGCAAAGGCAAATGGACCTGCCAGAAAAAATCCAAAATAATTTTGACAAAAATGTTTTGTTGTTGAGAGATGATTGATAAGATAGAGTTCTTTGCCACAACATAACATGGGAGCTTTGCATGTCAGAAAACCACAGCTTTCCAGCAGAGGAAGTCTCTGGGTGGAGGTGGGCGGTCTGTCATGCTTGAATGTATCCAGAGCCACCATAATTCTACCACCAAGCTGCCTCTGAATTAGAGACAATGTCAGTGGTGTCTCACCTGGGCAAATGAGAAAATGACTATTGCTCAGTGATCTAAAGACTGCTTTTTGGGATAAAGCAAAATTGCATTTGATCAGTCATGGTCACAGGGTATTGAGGAAGGGTGCAGAATGCCATGTCAGTGCAATGGCATTTCATGCCTTGTCATCTGCTGGTGTTGGTCCACTGTGTCTTACCAAGTCAAGGCAATTGAGGGATAGTAGAGCATGTAATGCTTATATCTGCTGACAAGTTTCATGGATATGGCAATCCTCCCTCATACTACAGAACCCACTGCACCAAAACTGACCCTAATATCACCAGCCCGCTCGTCTCAATTGGACCCCATAGCGAAGGCATTGTCAAAATGAAAATGAGAAATACAGTACAGATACAGATGGGCTAAATGCTGCAGTTAGCCAGTTAAGAAGTTAAATGAACAGAGTTTTGAACAAGTTTTGATTGATGTTGTGGCATATGGCTTTATTCTGAGAGGCTGGCTTTTGCACAATATTCCTGAGAAGAATTTCACTTTACATGTGATGAACCTTGGACATGAGTTGGCAGCCTTAGGCGGCACAATCATTGCACTAGAACACCGACAAGACCGCAAAAGTTTTATACATTGTGTCTGTTCCTACACTATCCTATTCTTGAACAACTGTTGGGTAATGCACAACCTGTCTAATTTTGATTGTAAAACCTCCTAGCATATTCAGATTTTCCCACATGAATAGCAATATTGACAAGTATGTGTTAAGGAGGCTTTCCTCTCTCCTCACTTCACTTTAAAGGCCAACCAAACAAAGATAAAGCCAAATCAAGAATAAGTGTTGAGCAAGACATCGGAGAAAAAAAAAAAAACTAATACACAGCATAACAAATGCAAGATGCAGTGATATTTAACACTGCTACTGAACCCTCCTCATGGAGGACAATTTGAACATTTCACTTCCTGAATTTCATTACTTTTCCAAGATATTCTCCTTTTTGAGATGCACCTGTATGCAAAGGCTCTGCCTCACGATTGGAAGAGTAAAATAATGCATATACATGCAAATAGATGTAAAGTAAGACACATCTCGTCACAGCTTGTATGTAACTCTCAGGGTGTGCAGAGAGTCTAGTGTCAGCAGTCAGTGATTTTATGACAAGGGTTACAGGGCTTAGAATGGTAGAATGGACTAATTTATTAGTAAGCTCATACAAGTGTGCGTAATAAGTATTAAAGCATGCCTATGCAGGATCAGCCATTTCTTTGCTGTTTTCCCAGTTTGTGCTCACCTTTTCTCTACAGAGCTCCCCCTACAGCTTCAGACTAGATATTTTACAACACTGATGTTTCCTCTTACATTTACACATTTAGCAGACATTTAGCGACTTACATTTGTCAGCTATCAATTACATCAGGGCCAGTCTCCCCTAGAGCAACTTAGGGTTAAGTGCCTTCCTCAAGGGCACAATGGTGGCAGCTGAGATTCGAACCCACAATTTCCAGACTACCTGCATTGCTAGCCAGATTCCTTAACTGCTACGCCACCACCACCCATAATGGCTGTTCCATAATGAACGTTTGAGTCTCCTTCACTAAGTTGTGTGCCCTAAAGCAAATTGTTACTTCATGAGACTTGCGACTTTCACAAGACTTGGCCATGCATTAACCTTGCATTGAGTCAAAACAGCCACCAATCGAACCATAAAGTGTAACAGAATCACCACAATGTCTCTTACCCTGTGAACCAAACAACAACCATTGTTATCAGAGCAGCACAGATGTAAACATAACATTTTGATTAAATTTAAGTTAAGTTTAAATCTGTGCTGGTCTGGTATTTTCTTTCATTAACTAGAGCACCTCTTCTGAAACAAGCACTGTGTCTGTGTGCTTCGTGGTCAAAATATCTATCATTATCATCGCTATTTCCAGCTTTATTTTCATTTTTCAATGAAGATCAAATGTAGGTACACCTTTGTGGTGTGTTTGTTTTGAAGGTGCCATTCTCCAAGTGCTCTGTGGAGTGTGAACAAGGATATGTGTGGCAGAAGACTGGCCTACATCACTGCTGTTTCATTTGTGTGGAATGCCTCAGTAACCAATATGCTAACTACACAGGTAGAGAAAATTCACAGATCAATAATTTAAAACCAAGCTAAAAGGCTAACCATTACATTAACCAAGCTAAAAGTCTAAGTAGTGATGTGTCTTAGCAAATGTATAGCCCTATGATATCATTAGTCCAAGAGTTTAATATTTATTATAATTATAATTTTGTTGTTGTTGTTGTTGCTGGTCAGTAGATGTGGGTTGTGATAAATGGCAAGGGTAGGGACTATTTATTTGTAGCCTTTGGGTATACTACTAGTACTTACAGTACTTGTAGGCTAACATGAAGAACATGCTGATTCTTACGATGCAGCAGAGATGAGTTATTGTTTCCACCATGATCCTCATCACCAGAACAGGTTCTGAATTCTAAAATGAAAACTACTTCAATTGGCCCCCAATAGGAATGGGCATTGTGGACATTCCACAGGATAATATTTCAGCAAAGTCCAGTTACTACACAATATGCAGCAACAAATTCTATGTCCATGTATAGTTTAGCACACTGTCTTATGCTGATGTGCCAACTTTTGAGTGCATATCCATGTTCACATTGCATAAGGCAGTGTGCATAAAAGTGTACATCCTGCTGTTGTTTCCTCTCTGATGACTATGCAAAGGTTCTGGCAGACTGATGGATTTGTTAGAAGTTAAATGATTCATTAAACATATGCATGCAAATGGATGCAAGGTAAAGTAAAGCACACATGAAGCTTATACGTATACTCACAGAGAGTTCAGAGAATCCTGTCAGCATCTCTTTATGAAAGGAGACAATGCCACTGGATGTCCGATCCATGTTTGTTTTTTTTCTTTTCAGTCCTTTTCCCAGGGAGTGCTCTTACCAGGCATCCGAGTTCAACCTTGATGGGGACTACCTGATTGGAGGAATCTTTCCTGTTCACTACACACCAGATTCAGCTCGGACAAAACGACCTGAAGCTGTGAACTGCCTCAAGTGAGTATAAAGGATTTGTTCTTTGAATGCCTGTGCAGTGTGACAGTAGCCTATTTCCAAATAGTATTCATCTCGTTCCAGACTCACATACATGTAGAAAAACAACTCATTTTGTCTATTCTCATATATTAGAATAGATTAGGTATATTAGAATATCAGATAATTAATGTCAACTTTTTGCCTATGTGTAAAATCAATTTTATAAAAAAGAAGAAGAAATTTTCCATTTATACCCATACTTTCCCTCTTTTTACCAGCAAGCCCCTGTCCTTACAAGGCTATCGGGGACTCCAGGTGATGAGGTTTGCAGTTGAGGAGATCAACAACTCCAGCACCCTCCTGCCTAATGTAACCCTTGGTTACCAGCTCTTTGATCACTGCACTGATGTGCACAACTTCCCTGACATTCTCCAGTTACTTTCTTTTAATGGTTCTGTGAAACCCAAGCAGCCATATATCCACTACCACTCTCAAGTCATTGGATTCATTGGTGCCTTCAGTAGCACTGAAACTATTAGTCTGGCTCCAATGTTTATGATGGACCTAATTCCAATGGTAAAGCTGTTATAATTATTTTTATGCTCTATTATTATATACACTTTCTACAAGACTAATATTTCATAAATATTCAAATTATGATACTATTATCTTACTGCTATAATTCTGCTTTCTTCTGATTTTATGATAAAGCTTCTTAGTTTCCAGTTACTGTTCTTCCTCATGCAAACTTCAATTCTCAGTTCTGGTGAAATGACAAGTAGGCTACCTCTCATGATGCAGGACTCCATTATCATTGAAAATTGAAAAAAAAATTTAATCTAAATTGCAAAATAAAAAAGGAATAATAATGATAATAATAATAATGTGTAGCAACCCATTAATAAAAATCATCACATATTTTTAAAAGTCTGCTTGCAGGTGCATGCTTTTTAGAAAATGGTGTGCTTTGAATAGTCTGGTGGCAACATTAACAGTCTACAGTGTACATGGTCTTGTTCAATCATTAAGTGTTGAGTATAAACCATGATATATAAACAAGTATAAACCATGATATGTAAACCCAATATTTCTGTGTATTTAAAACCCAATATTTCTTTTGTTTGTTTTTCCCTGAAGATCAGTTATGGAGCCAGCAGTTCTACCCTGAGTGACAAACTGGTGTATCCATCCTTCGTGAGGACCACACCTAGCAATAAAAATCAGATTGAGCTCATCATTCACATCATAAAGTATTTTGGTTGGAACTGGGTGGCTTTCATTGGCTCCAAATCTGAATACAGTGAAAATGGTTTTCAACTGTTTGCTGAACTGATCAGTAATGCTGGAATCTGCTTGGGTTACCATGAGCTACTTTCTAACACATCAGGATTGAATACAACAATTCATAACATTGACACACTCAACATTAAGGTCATTATCCTTTTCATCGAACCACTCTTTGTTGAAAAAATGATCACATCCTCAGCACAATTAAACGACTACACTAAAGTCTGGATCGCCAGTGATGCCTGGTCCATGGATAACCACTTGCTCAGACTCCAAAGAATAGCAACAATTGGCACCATCATTGGTGTAACACCAACAGTTGTGCCTCTATCTGACTTTAAGGAGTTCATCTACCAGTCACAAAACAGAGGTAATTCTCTTCACTACACCGAAGGCTTCAGCAACCAGGCCTGTGACAACTGCTCCTCACTCAGCCCAGAGGATGTCATCAATGAAAACCCCACCTACACTTTCCCCATTTATTCTGCTGTGTACACCCTCGGGGAGGCGCTGCACAGTGCTCTACAGTGCAGCCACTCAGCATGCAACAAAACTCGCACAGTATATCCCTACATGGTACGATGCACATAGCCAGGCTAGCACCACCTAGAGCTTTCACTCAATATCAAATTTTCCTACAGCAGTCAGGAATCTCTCCATTAACTTAGGTTTCCCCCGACAAGTCTTTTGGCTGAGCATTCAGCAAACAGAGGGCTCTGGCGTGCCCAATATTTTAAAAGTTTTACAATTTTTAAAGAAAGTATCTCCCCATGAGGAAGGAAACATACACCAATTGAGGGATTCCAGATGCTTTGCACAAAGTGAAACTATGTTAAAGCATTTGGTACACCAGGCAATGATGCATGCAGTATTGGGGCAATGTACTGTAATGAAAGGCAAATGGGGTTAATGAGGGCTCGCCCCTACCTGCGTTTGCAGCTACTACACTTGAAATCTGAAATTGCATTTATTACCTTGTCAGTCAATATAACTCTATGAAAAAGATCATCGCAGGTTTCTATTCTTTGGTCCAACATTGTACAACATTGTTACATTGTTTGTTATTAATCTGACTGCAGGGAAAGCTCCGTAGGTAAAAAACAAAAACGCAGGCTTGCCTGGTATGCCTTTTGCATGAGTTTGTATTCCATTTGGGTCTCTGATGCTCCTACAACCACTTCAACCACTACTAAAACAAAAAATCCATCAAGTTTCTGTGAATCAGAACCCCATAGTCCCACCAACTAGATGCTAGCAAACCCCATTTATTAAGAATTCTGATATTAGATGGTCAACATTCATCATAATATTTGGTCTGTCATTTCCCCACCACCGAATTAAGTACAAAGTGTTGTGTTGCTGGCTGCATAGCTCTCCCAAACAGGTCCACATGAGAGATACTTGTCATTAGCCTGCACCAACCCAAGCCACAAACATGAGAGAGCCAAATGAATGAGAAAGTGGAGAGAACAAACCAGTCTGTGGATCAGTCATAAGCCTTTTTTCCTCTTTGCCTTCAAAATAATAATCTTCACACTACATGCCTCACCCTCGTGTTGTTACTTTTTATTTGACACCTCATTTGTGACAAACCGTGATGTATACGGAATCTAATTGGCAAAACAAAACATGTTGCTTCCAAAAATATTTTGAGTCAGTTTTCATCCGGGTTCAAAGAAAATCACTCACTCAACACTCACATTCAGTAAGTGACAACTGTAAAGTTTGATATTTGGCGTTAATGATCTGACATCTAACAAGCCTATCTTACAAGCCTAATTCAAAGAATTCCCCACTCTAAATACACATGCCCACATTAGCAAGGTTTAAACCAACACTGTTACTAGTAGTGCTATGACACGCTACTACCAGGACTATTTTGACTGAGACGAGTGTCAAGCTTAACCTTATATGACAACAGTCACATTTATGTAACAAAAATGTAATTGTTCAGGGTAGTGTGATTTAGGGCTGCTAGATGTGGACTCACAAGTTATTATTTTTTAACAATAATATCAGCGACTATCACTATTGAATTTAACTAGAAAAGATTGGCTCATGCATATTAACAAGACTGGAATAGTAATGAGAAACAGCATGTTCTGAAGGGGACAGAAACAGAGGGGAAAGATACAGGTAATTATACCTAGAGGTTTTTTTTTTTAGCAAGCAGCTTCAGAGATGTGCATGCAAAGCTCATATACCTACTTTACCTTATTGAAAAAAAGTATATAGTATGACTGTCATCAGTGTTCATGATACATGTCATGTCATGTTTGACAGGCTCATGTCACTTTTATGTTGACATCCTCAAGTAAAGTGTTACCGAATATTGTATAAAAAGTTATAGATGCTAATGTCAGTGATTATTATGCTTTATGAATGCATTATAACATTTAATGAATGTGTTCATAAGGCCTTATGAATACGAGGTGTCATAGAATGTGTTACTAAATGAAGCGTAACTCAACCTTGTGTGCTTCCACTCTAGCTTCTACAGGAAATCAAACGCTTGCAAGTCCCCTTGAAAGAATCCATCATAACATTTGACAAGAATTTGGACCCACCAGCACGCTACTCTATTGTTCTCTGGGACACCAGTCATCGCCTTTTGAAGATCCGTCAGATTGGTACCTACAGTAATTATCCTGTGTCAAATCTGACTATTCATAACACACATCTACACTGGCATGGAAGTGGACGGGTAAGTTTAAGACTTTCTTAATTACTTTTGACTCAAATGTTTTGGGAGTGTGTATTGACTACTTTCTGAATGTAAACAACCCTGTGACTAGCCTGGGAAGCTAACCCACATTTATGGTCTGGCAATGAGCAATAGACCTTCCACATACTGGGCGGTGGTAGCGTAGTGGTTAAGGAACCTGCCTAATGTGCAAGTAGTGTGAAAAGTTGTGGGTTTGTTTCCCAGCTGCCACCCTTGAGCAAGGCACTTAACCCTAAGGTTCTCTAGGGGAGACTGGCCCTGAAGAATAGATAGTTGACAAATTGTAAGTCGCTTTGGATAAAAGCGTCTGCTAAATGCATAAATAAAATATAAATATATATTCAAGCAGTGGCACCAATGGATGCATTTTTAAAAGCCTCTGTACTCAATTGGATAGTGCATCTTCCTTGCAATCAAAAGACTTGTGCGCCATCTTTTATTTAATTTTTTTTAAATCAAACTCATTGCCCATGCCAAAGCCGTGTCATCTTTGTTGTTTACCTAAACTGCTGCAATACAACTGCTCTGTTCTCAATGTGTTTACCCAGTCCACCCAGAGAGAGACTACATGAAGAAGAAGAAAAGAGTAATCACTGGATGCACACATTGTGTTGATTTATATTTGATGTTTAGGGTGTGATGTGTGTTTGTACTTTGTAGGTGCCATTCTCCAACTGCTCTGTTGAGTGTAAGCTAGGACATGTTCGTCAGCAGAATGGCCAACATCAGTGCTGTTTCACCTGTATGAAATGTCCCAGTAATTGGTATGCCAATCACACAGGTACAGCACAATCACCCTCTCAAACATTAAACAAGCAGATGACAAGTTCAGATGCAAAACCCTCTAAGACCCTCTATGCAGAAATATGCAAAAAGTTATTTTTATAATAATTTCCAAGTAATCTCTATCAAACTGCAATTTGAATGTCATCAAGTAAAAACAAATAAAGCTATTTCCATGTGATAATAAAGGTTATCGAAATATATTTCTGTAAACTCCATTTGTGGTTTTACATCTGAACCCTAAAATGCTATTTGCACTCAGATGCAGAACATTACGCACCCTACCCAGTGGAAATAGCCTAGGTGGTGATTTACATGCGGGTGTGTACTGCATGGCACAACTGAAACACATCCTGGTGTCCACACCCAGGAATGCTATTTACATGCAGGCAACAGGCACACAGATATTGATCATATCTCTGCAAACCATGTATACAAAAATCCACCTATTTATCTTTCACTTTGACTTTTTGCAAAAATGTTAAAAAATCTGTCTTTGATGAAACTTTGTGGAGCCAAAAATTTTGCTTCTACTATGATGAGATCAATGAAGGTGCATCTCAACACACTTGACCTGTTTGTAATCTACGTGTGAACTATCTAACACCTGGAGAAGGGCATGTTCCACTCCATTTTGAGTGTCTTTTTGCACTGACACTATAGTTCCCCTTATCTCTTTCTTTGTTGTCTGTGTCCCTCACTACAAGAATAAGACTGTGATATCATAATTGGGAATCTGTCCGCATTTTGAACCCAGAACCTCCAGTTGGAGGTTGGAGTTCTAAAGCACACATATTTAAAATGCCCTGGTTTGAAACAAAAACAACTATCAAAAGAGAACCTCCTAAAGTGCACTAAGTGTCTGCTTCCTAACTCTATTTTCTGTGTTTTCTCCCCTATTCTCTCTTCTATTCTTCTATTTTCTCCCCTAGCTAATCTGTACTCCTGTCTCAAGTGTGCCAAGTATGAGTGGTCTGATGCTGGAAGCGTGTTGTGCCAGAAACGTTCCTTGGAATACCTTGACTTCTCTGATGATTACTCCATTGCACTCATGTTGTTTGCTTCCACCTTCATGCTCCTGTGTGTGGGGGTGACTGTGCTGTTTACTGTTTACCGCTCCACACCAGTAGTGCGGTCAGCAGGGGGCAGTATGTGCTTCCTGATGCTGGGTTGCCTTGCTACTTCTGCCACTAGCGTCTTCTTCTACTTCAGTGAGCCAACAGCCTTCAGCTGCATCGCTAGGTACATAGTATATGCTTTATTCTACACTGTTTGCTTGTCCTGCCTGTTTGTCCGCTCCTTCCAGATCATCTGCATCTTCAAGATGGCCGCCCACCTGCCCAAAGCACATGCATGGTGGGTGAAGCACAATGGTCAGTGGTTGGTGGTAGCTGCTATCTCTCTCCTCCAGCTCCTGCTCCTTGTCATCTGGATGGCTACCGATTCCCCTTTGCCAAATGAGGACACATCTTCATTCAAAGACCAGATTGTATTGGAATGTCTTATACATAGTGAAGTCATCAGTTTTCTTCCTGCTGGGCTCATGTGGATCCTCAGTGTCCTCTGTTTCTGCTTCTCCTACATGGGAACAGATCTACCCAAGAACTACAATGAGGCCAAAGCAATCACTTTCAGTATGCTGTTGTTTAGTCTCAGCTGGGCAATTTTCTCCACTGCCAGCATAATGTCTCACACCAAGTATGTGCAGGTGGTGAACATTGCGGTTCAGCTAACCTGTTTATATGGCATCATGTTTAGTTACTTCCTCCCTAAGTCTTTCATCATTGTCTTTCAGCCTCTGAAGAACACACAGGAGTATTTCCAAGCCAGCATTCAGAGTTACACACAAACTATGAGTAGAATGTAGGCCATTTTATTGGCATGTTTCATAATGCTAAAATCATCTTGTTTTATCATATCATATTGTAGTCTTTGTTCCTTTGTTCTGTTACTACTGTATGTTCCAAATAATTTATCACAATGCCAATAGACAAACACTGACATTCTGGCATAACATTTAAATGGATTATCCAGAATGAATCAACCCTTAGCCCTTTTATTTCACTTTGCCGAGTGCTGTCGGTAGGTATGAGAATGACAGAATTTGGTGCAACATATACCAAATAGCGAAACGGCAACGCTAAGTGTGAAAAGCAAGGAAGTTTCATTTCTGATGCCCCAATATATTAGCATTAGCTGCTAGTTTGCAAATTTGGTCTGTCATTCTTATACCTACTGACTGCACTCAGCAGCCTCAAAGAATAGGGCTGATTGACTCCAAATTTTTGCTTTAAGAAGCTTTTGCCAAAGATGGTAGATAGGCGGAGCAAGATCAAGTTCATGGTCATGTCATGTCAGTCCATGTCTATGGGAGCAAAGTGTCTATGGGAACAAAGGGATCAGTTCCAATCTGCATAAACAGGTGTGTCATTGACATGCTTGGATGTAGTAGATAGTACCACTAAAATAATGTCTGAACTAATCTGAATTAAAGTTGATTTTCAACCTATGTTTTTGTGGAGAGTCATACTATTAAGACATTGTCCTTGGTTGGGCAGGAGGGTTTGGAGATGTTGCATGTTGCAGTGTCCAAAATCTACCCCCACCACCTCCACCACCACCCCTGCACTATTGTGGTTTCAGGAAGTGGAGTTTTAACCTTGAACCTTGAAATCCAGACGTACCCTAGCCCTAAGGCTCAGCAGGTATGATGCATCTGCAGGTGTGACCAATTCAGTGAACTGTATGCAACAGCAGGATTTCACAAAGTGTTTTTTTTTTTTTTGGCTTTAGATTGGGGTACACATATTAACTATTAATTAACAGCTTATTAACATGCAAATTAGTAACATACTAGCCATTTGTTAGCCATTACAAGTCACTTATTAGATAAAATACTTAAATAGCCTGGCATATTGAGATCATAATTCATGTACAACAACTAGCTTACATACTATGAATAAGCAGTAATTAGGAGTTTAGATTGGAGAAATTCTAGTTAATGGTTTACTGTAGGTAGAATAAGCTCATGTAGAATTAGGTAGTAATAAGTGACTTGTAATGACTAACAAATGGCTAGTAGGTTATTACCACTTACTACTTACCATGTGTGTTAAGTGTTACCTTTTTTTGAAAAAGGGGACGAGTTTCTGCAGGTTGGGATATCTGATATTTTGTCTCTGTTTCCAATAAATATTTTAGAATTCATCATCTCATTGATGTATTTGTAGGTAACAACTTTGATGGTGTAAGTATTTTGATTAATGAAATAATGACAATTCTGTTGTATCACTGAATATATTTTAGTCTTAAATTACATACTATTAGATTAAATTACATTACTTTAGAATCACCTGATCACCTGTGGCACACTCGTGACACACTCACAGAATGAGCCTGTGTGGAAAAACGTAATTTTGCAGACCAATTAAAGTGCCTTCTCCATTTCCCAATAAGAGCCAGGAACACTTGTACCTTGATACGTTTTTTGATGGTGAGTGAATGCATCTGCAGAAGGAATCTGAAACGCATCCCAAGTTTCCTGGGAGCTCCCGTATTTAGATAGTGGCTACCATGCCTACAAGTAGGCCTAATACAATCTCCCGCAAGTCATGCAAATTTGTTTTGGTAGTAGGAGAACCAGTTAGAACAAGAGATAGCCACAGCCAGAGTCAAGGGTGTAGGTTTGCAAATGGACCATAGTGATGTCACTACTAATAACTTGACATGACAGATTTGTCCATACAAATATTTTAGCGAACTCATTCACACTTTCATATCTTTGTGATGGCTGAAGTCATGGTTAACCACCAAAAATAACCAGTTTAAACACACTATAATATTTCATTAGTTGAAGAGGGTTATCAGCCTGACAAGCCTGACTACAACATCAAAATGTATAGTCTGGTTATGACCGATAGACCGGGCTCAATCCAAGGGGTGGAATCAGCGGTTTATCTTCAACACTGCTTCTGCATGCTGATAAGCTTCTATTGTCTAGGCGACTCTCTATAAGGACAGTGTGACGTGATTGGTCCCACCAAACCTTGAAAGAAGACCTTCTGAGGCCATATGGCTCATGGCTAGATGTACCGGCTGAGCAAAACTATATGCTACCTCTAGGGTATGTCTAGATTTCAAGGCTATAGGGTTATCTGAAGGCTCAAGAGAAATGATCAAAGCACATAGTGATTGATTGAAGCTGGTCAGTGTGTGGCTAACAACGGTAAGTTCTGCTGTCAGAGTGTAAAATGTGGTCTCCTCAAGAAAGGGTATTTAGAGACTAGGGTACTCCTCCCACTGATCTTCAGCATTTTATATGTGACTTTGCGCCTTGTAGATAATTGCCTTGATGACTCTGTCACGCACAAGTGTCACATATTGAGCGTGAGAAAACCTTTTTGACGTTTTGTGCCTGTTGTTTATTTTGTTCTCCTTGACCTTCGGGTTCCCCTTTTTGGATATTTTGGATTTTCAGTCTCTTGCCCTGCCTTGGTTGGATTATAATATGTTTGTCCTTTTGTCTGGATCTACTGAGCTTTTTGAATGACTTGTTTTGACCTTCTGACTGGATCTTCTGAGTTTTTTTAATTCCTTCATTAAAACTGAATCAGATCCCTGACCCTGATGTGTTAACAATCCATGTGAGATCTTCAGTAATGTGGACACCAAGGGTTTTAAAACATGCAACTCTCTCTACAGGTTCCCCGTTGATCTTAAGTTGAGTTTGGTTTTACTGACATTCAGTGTCATGCTGTTATAATACTCAGAAATGACTCTGGAAATGACTTGCTAATGCAAAGAAAATGCACCATACTGAGTTATAAGAATAAAGGGGAATTGGAAGGAACAAGTCCCCAGAAACAAGTTGTCTTTGAAGACTCTAATGTACATCCACGTCCATGTTGTGTAATGCCCTGAAATGTACTTCCTCCCTTATTTTCCTGTCAGATGAAGCATGCAAAGGCTTTGGATGACTGTTGGATTTGTTAAGCTTAATGATGCATTGGACAGATGAATGCAAATAAATGTAGGGCAAATCCTGATAAGGCTTGTATCAAATGATTATATCAAAATCGCTGACAGTAGCTCAGCAGCTCTTCAGTGAAGGCACAATGCAGCTGGCTGTACGATCCATGTTTGTTCTCTCTTTTTTCAACCAGCATCTCTTGAAGCATTCTAGCCAGGCCTCTGTGTACCACCTTGATGGGGACTACCTGATTGGAGGCCTCTTCCCTGTTCACTACACACCAGGCCCAGCTCAGACAAGTCTACCTGAAACTGTGAATTGTCTTGAGTGAGTATAAGGACACCAGACAGTCATGTGTGCTAGTGTGATAAGTAGAGTATTTCACTCTTGTGTTATTCCATCACTCTTTAACAGTAAGCCATTGCTCCTGCGAGGCTATCGGGGACTCCAGGTGATGAGGTTTGCAGTTGAGGAGATCAACAACTCCAGCACCCTCCTGCCTAATGTAACCCTTGGTTACCAGCTCTTTGATCACTGCACTGATGCGCACAACTTCCCTGACATTCTCCAGTTACTTTCTTTTAATGGTTCTGTGAAACCCAAGCAGCCATATATCCACTACCACTCTCAAGTCATTGGATTTATTGGTGCCTTCAGTAGCACTGAAACTATTAGTCTGGCTCCAATGTTTATGATGGACCTGATTCCGATGGTAAAGATTTAATTTTATTTTTTAATTGTTATTTAGGCTTTCTGATTGTCCACATGTTTTATGTAAAGGATAATGTTCTGTGAGGCAGTCATTATTGTAGAATAACTATTTTCTTGCATGACGCAGCCTACTGTATTTATGCAAGCTTAATATACACTCCTCTATAGTATAATGTGCACCCCCCTTAAAAAGATAGCCTGGAGTACTTCCAGTCATACTTCCATCCCTGTTGTTCGAGCTCACCGAATGTTGTCGATAGGAAGAAAAACAAGATAATTTGGTACAATATAGACCGAATAGCAAACCAGCAATTAACACTAACTGAATGGAGCTGTAAACTCACTTTCAGTTTAATTTCCCATGGCCCCATTCAGTTACTGTAAGCTGCTGTCTCAATAAATTACAGGTCATGTAAGGGTGTATGGAAAAAGGATCAGCTGCATCAGTACCAACTAAATCAATAGACTAAAAGTGATTTTGGTTTTTGTTTTCACCAAAGAATAAATTACATAAATTAGCCAGATTCCACCCTTTTGTATTTCTGCTAATTTCCCTTTCTCAGACACAGAGACATACAGTCTGTAATCCCCCCAAATGCTCCCCTCTCTTTTAAAGTCTCTTTTCCACACTTGACTATGAATTTTGATATTGAATTTATTCAAAGTCTTTTGTTTTTCTCTGAAGATCAGTTATGGAGCCAGCAGTTCCACCCTGAGTGACAAACTGGAGTACCCATCTTTCATGAGGACCACACCTAGCAACCAAAATCAGATTGAACTCATCATTCACATCATAAAGTATTTTGGTTGGAACTGGGTGGCTTTCATTGGCTCCAAATCTGAATACAGTGAAAACGGTTTTCAACTGTTTGCTGAACTGATCACTAAAGCTGGAATCTGCTTGGGTTACCATGAGCTACTAGCGGACACCTCAAGGATAAACAGAACATTTCATGCCATAGACACACTGCACATTAATGTTATTATCCTTTTCACGGAGTCCCTCTATGCTGAGAAAATGATGACCTCATCTGTACAACTTAACATTCAAAATAAAGTCTGGATCGCCAGTGATGCCTGGTCCATGAGCAACTACTTTCTCAGACTCCAAGGAATAGCAACAATCGGCACCATCATTGGTGTAACACCAACAGCTGTGCCTCTACCTGGTTTTGATGAGTTCATCCACAAATCACAAATTAGAGGTGATTCTCTTCAATACACTGAAGGCTTCTGCAACCAGGCCTATGACAATGGTTCTTCAGTCAGCGCAGAGGATGTCATCAATGCAAACCCCATCTACACTTTCCCCATTTATTCTGCTGTGTACACCATAGCAAAGGCATTACATAAAGCTCTACAGTGCAGCTATTCAGGATGCAACAAGAGTCAAACAATCTATCCATACATGGTATGAAGCATCTTGTGCTGGATGTGTTTTGCTGTCTACTGTTTACATTATTACATTGTGCTTATGTTATCTTTCTTATCAGATGCTTTTGTCCAAATCAATTCCCATTAAGCACAGTAGAGAAGTATCTCCCTCCAAAATCTGTGCCTCCTGAGAAATCACAAATAGTGTTTTGTCATTGCTGCCCCCTTGTTCATTTCCCATTCACAGAATGAAGCGCTAGAAAACTGATATATGTATATATATATATATATATATATATATATATATATATATATATATATATATATATATATATATATATATATATATTTGTTAGTGTAAGTGTTGTATATTAGAAAATCCTCAGAATTATTTATACTATATGTAATGTACATATAAATCTCTGAGGAAACCAGATGTTTAAAGGTGAAGATAAAGGTTTAAAGGTCTTTTGAAACTACTGTGACCTTCGACTTGTTGAAGGTAGAACTTTTGACTGTTCAAGCCAATTCCATAGAAATATGAACCCAGCATTGTAAACATGTTCATAAAGGGTTATAATGCATTCATAGTCTTAAAACTACTGTCATTAGTGTTCATGACTGTTTATTTATTATCATGACTGTGTAGTCATTACAATGCTATAAGCCTCAACTATCTCAAAGCAGTATAGTAAATGTATTAATTGTGCTTTCATGTGCCCAACTGCTCATGCCAACTGCTCATGCCAGATAATGAAGAGTTACAAGCAGTGTGTGTATTCCCATTTGTTAAAAAATGCATTATAATAATTTCTTGCATATCTAAACATCTATTATTGTTATTAGTGTTTGTATTTTTTTTATTTATTTCTGATTGGCTGGCATTCAAATACGTCCGATCGTGATTATGTAAACAATCCAAAGTAGCCTTTGTGACAAATCCTTTTGCACCTGTTAGCTAGCCAGCTAGTTTTGCTAAAATGGATAAGACCTGACAAACAGCCTAATACTCACCTGACCAAACATCTGGTGTGATTGCGAAAACTCAGAAGAACTAGCCAAGAAAGTAGTGCAAGTATGAGGCAGCATATATAAAGTATGGATTTAGTCACACATCAAAATTAATGAGTGCCCCAAATGTGTTCTTTGCTTTGAAATCCTGTGAAAAGAGTCCTTACATCATTAGAATCAAAATCTTGCAGAGGCTGAAATGTTGGTACATTTGTCGCTGTGGAGGACTTTCCGTATAGGTGACCTTAGCTGGAATCCACTGGTATATAGTGTTGCCTTGTCATGATAAAGTTTGGAAAGCCCTGCCTAAGTAGATACAGTAAATGAATAAAAGAAAAGAATAAAAGAAACTTGACTTCACATCAAACTTTGTTTGCTCACGTTCCAGCTTCTTCAAGAAATCAAATGCTTGCGGTTCCCCTTGAATGAGTTCATCATAACCTTTGACAAGAATCTGGACCCACCGGCACGCTACTCTATTGTGCTCTGGGACACCAGAGGACACCCTATGAAGATCCGTCAGATTGGCACCTACAGTAATTATCCTGTGTCAAATCTGATTATTCATAACACACATCTACACTGGTATGGAAGTGGACAGGTACGTTTAAGTTGATTAATTACGGGAGTCTTGTGTTCACTTTCTGAATGTAAACAACTACATGACTGGCTATTTTTCTCCATTCTGCTACAATATTGATAATTACGGAAATCACACATGTTGGCAAGATTTGTTGTTTGAGTCATATCATATTGTTGATCATGTCAACAATATGATGCCTGTGATTTGAAGGTGCCGTTCTCCAACTGCTCTGTTGAGTGCAAACCAGGACATGTGCAACAGCAGGAGCATGAGGATCAGTGTTGCTTCATCTGTGTCCAGTGCCCTATTAACCAATATGCCAACCACACAGGTACAGCAAAATCATCCTCTCAAACAAACATACATACATACAGTACAGTATACACACAAACATAGGCTATATACATTTTCATACCAACAGCACTTTGTGACCTCGGTAAAACTATGTCTGTTTTCCCCTCTAGTTAACCTGTACTCCTGTCTGAAGTGTGGCAAGTATGAGTGGTCAGAGGCTGGAAGCACATCATGCCAGAAACGTTCCCTGGAATATCTCCCTTTCTCTAATGGTTACTCCATTGTCATCATGGTGTCTGCATCCTCCTTCATCCTCCTGTGTGTGGGGGTGACTGTGCTGTTTACTGTTCACCGCTCCACACCAGTAGTGCGGTCAGCAGGGGGCAGTATGTGCTTCCTGATGCTGGGTTGCCTTGCTACTTCCACCACCAGCGTCTTCTTCTACTTCAATGAGCCTACAGCCTTCAGCTGCTTTTATAGGGAGACAGTATTTGACTTACTCTACACTGTGTTCTTGTCCTGCCTGTTTGTCCGTTCCTTCCAGATCATCTGCATCTTCAAGATGGCCGCCCACCTGCCCAAAGCACATGCATGGTGGGTGAAGCACAATGGTCAGTGGTTGGTGGTGGCTGCTATCTCTCTCCTCCAGCTCCTGCTCCTTGTCATCTGGATGGCTACCGATCCCCCTTTGCCAAATCAGGACACATCTTCATTCAAAGACCAGATTGTATTGGAATGTCTTACACATAGTGAAGTCATCAGATTTCTTCCTGCTGGGCTCATGTGGATCCTCAGTGCCCTCTGTTTCTGCTTCTCCTACATGGGAACAGATCTACCCAAGAACTACAATGAGGCAAAAGCCATCACTTTCAGTATGCTGTTGTTAAGTCTCAGCTGGGTTGCTTTCTACACTGCCAGAATGATCACTCACACCATGTATGTGCAGGTGATAAATATTGTGGTTATACTCTGCAGTTTGTATGGCAGCATGTTCAGTTACTTCATCCCTAAGTCTTTTATCATTGTCTTTCAGCCAATAAAAAATACACAGGAGTATTTCCAGGCCTGCATTCAGAGTTACACACAAACTATCAGTAGAACATAGATAGATAGATAGATAGAATATTAGATAGATTAGATGTATTAGATAGATCATGGATGCATTCAGTTGTGTCGTGATTCAAGACAAATGATAGCGTACTTGTACAGTTTAAAAAAAAAAAACACGCATCCCATATCTGTAGGTCTGTACTGCTGTTTCTTGCCAGCTAGGTAGCCAACTCATATTACATAAACACATTGCTCCACCTAGTGGAGGGGATAAATATTGCATATCCCACAGATTGCTGTTTGAAATGACTTGAACTACTTAATTACTTGATACTTTCATGTAAAATTTTCTAATTTACTTCAGGGTTTTTGTTGGTTTCTTGAGGTGACAGTTTCTTGCATTAGCCTAACATAAGCCAGTCCTTCCTTATGTACTCCATTCAGAAGCATTTGTCATGTAGCAGGCCTGTATTAGCTTTAGTTTCTAGATGTGAAGTCAACATGTAGTATACTTTGGTATCAATAAACATTTTCAGAATTGTCCTGTCTCAGCCTGTCTGACTTTTTCCCCCCAGAGTTAATCATATGATTTGTCAGATGTAAACTGGTCATAAAGGTAGGGTCACCATGAGGATTTCAAGTATTTTACAAAAGTTATATTCAGTGAATATTATAGTTAGTTAGGTGTGTGGTAGTAACTATATACTAATACTATCAGCATTAGGTGCGTTTATAGCTTTTGGCATATTATGCAATAGAGAAGATTTATTTAGTGGTGCCATGCAAAACTGGCAAGGACATTTCATGCCCTGGCAGCCAAACGCAGGAAAATGCTGAATCACACTGTAGACCAGGGGTTGGCAACCTTTTTGACATGTAGTGCAAATAAGAAATGGTCTTGTTCCTTTGCGTGCCAATCAGCAGACCAATTGTTTTTTACTATGCATAATTATGGCGCCACATTTCCAACATGAAAATATGTTGAATCCATTCTGGATGGATGCAAAGCAGCACTTGTGAATATGTCATATGAGAATGTGAATATGTTATTTTCTGAGAATAAAAAATAAATGAATAATTCCAAATGAATCATTCTAAATTTCATACATGAACGCTACAAGTGCAATCACTCATTTCAGGTTTGTACAAATATGGATTTTTGTTATAGCCAAGGAACAAATTTAACAACATTCTCACTGCGTTTTAATTGTACTTCTCTCATCTCTAACCGTCAGGAATAGGGTAGTAAGCCTACAATGGCCTCTCTCCTTACAAATTATTGCAGGAAAGCAATGATGTTTTTATCTGGGGGTGGCGGCCCTGTAGCAAAGTTCCTATAGAAAATGTCAATCATTTAGTCAGTTTTTTGTTCAGTGAACCGTTCAAAGCATTGAGTTCTGAACACTTGTTTAATTCCGGGGCTTTTTTGTTATAACTGCTGCGCAAAGTGATAAACCGTGTTTGGCGCAACTGCTTCGCTGGGATTAGTCTTGTGGAAAAATGTTTAAAGACCGTAGGGTGCATTAGCCAACCCTCTGTCACCCTTCAAAGCCGCACCCTACAACAGCTAATAGCTGTTAAACAGCAGATGAGACAGCTGAATTTTTCTAGTGTTTAAAAACAAGGGCTGACCAGACAAACTAGACCCAACTCAGACAAGACAACCTGAAGCTGTGGACTGTCTTGAGTCTTTATTTTGTGTGTATCTTTTATCTTTTCGTTTATCTTTAATATGTATTTAAATTCAGTTAAAGAGTTTAATTCAACATACTGATATCTGTTTACTGTGGAGACTTACTGATGTACAAGACATTGATCCACTGCATCAAAATATTGCAGTTATTACTGATTTGTGACAAATCTTAAAAGCATCCCAGTAAGACGTAATGGCCTTGTAAGTTTTACATGAGCATCAGCAATATTTAAGTTGATAGTTTGCCATCAGTTATTGTCTGACATGTCCCAGCTAAGCACAAGATTCAAAATAACTGAACAAATACTCTTAAAATCAATGCCATTGTCCTTTTTATTGAGCCATGCTTTGCTGAGAGCATCCCCACATCAGCTATAAGACTCTGGAAAGCCTGTATGTGCTTCCTGATGCTGGGCTGCCTTGCTGCCTCTGCCAGGCGAACCGACATCTACCAACTGCATGATCAGAAACATAGTATATGCCCTCTTCTTCACTCGGTGTCTTACCTCAAACTTACCTCAAAGATCATACAGGAGTAATTCCAAAGTGCAATTAAGAGTTACACACAAACCATCAGAACATAACTTGTCATGCAGGTATTTGTGCAAATAGTAAACTGCCTGTGAAGAAAATAGACGGTCAAAGTTTCTTCCAATGGTTTCTTCAAAGGTCAATGAGGTCAATTCTGAAAATATCTGTTTTAAAGAACACTGTGCACTCTCTTGACTGTTTGAGTCATGTATGTTATATGTGTGGTGCCATGAGTTACATATGAGCTACAAATGAATGTGCAGTACTGCATATGTGAGTAGATTGTCTGTTCATCAGAAACAGATCAATTATCTTTCTTTGGAAGGAGGTCATGAAAACAATCTTTTAAAGTCTATTTTAAAATCCTTTCACAAACAATTCTTGTTGTAGCATGTTTAGTTCTTGTTGCTATACTGTTTGAATAAATTGTGAATAAATGCATTGGCAGTTGTGAGTCTTCCAATCAATGTAGTGATTTGTTTAACTGAAACAAATTGAGTGGCTTAAAATCCTTTGCATGATGCAGGTTGAAGTGAAATTTGCAAAACAGGAAAGATCGTCATGGTACATTTCAAGCACCCAAATTGACCTGCACAACATCAGTCAGACCCTAAGTATAACACATCCCTCCTCAACATGGAATATGTGGTCTCTTTGCTCACAAAATAATTGTGTATGGCTTGCAAGCCTATGTTTAAACATGAATTCAGTGAAGATGGGGTTTATGGTAGAAATAAGCTCACTACTATTTTACTAGTTTTCCCACATTTTTATTGATTCAACATTTTAAGTAATGATCGTTGAGTAAGTGTCACTCTATACATATGTGCATGTAGATCTGAGGTTTTCATGTTTGCAGACACTGGTTTGCCTGGTTGCAGAGTTGGCTCTGGAAACTTGTCCTGACAGACAAGTAATGACTGTAGAGGAACACAGAGTGGAAAATAGCAATACCATCAACCTTTTTAGTTTTAAAAACGACCATGCTGCTCTATGATGTTGAACTATTTTGATAAGTTATTATTATTCTGTCATCTTTTATGAGAGATTGGGTATGAATGTTGAGTCAGAGAAATTGGAGTCGGAGTAAACAGGCTCTGACATGACTCCTCTTAAAATGTCTCTAGTCATGTCTTGTAAAACAGTCATGAATGCTTTGTGAGCAATTTATGACAACTGCTATGAATGTGTTATATTAAGGATGCACCAATCTGATATTTGAATCGGATATTATCCCAATATCCCAATACGGGAAAAATACTTGGAGACTAGACATAGACACTAGACAGAATAGACATGGTAGGCTATTTGTCAATGTCATTTCCTGTAAGTTTTATTAAGAATCTGCAAATATTTAGCATAGATTCCTCTTAGCGAACTTAGCTCATTTTGAGTCTGCTTGTCAGTAATAAGGCAGCTTAAGTTTACTGACCAAAAGGATAATAAAAGTTGCATATTGCAAGAGACATCTACCCTATAATCCAATGAAGATTCTGCTCAATTTATTAATGAATATTTATTTACACTGATGCAAGAGGAAACATACTGGAAACATCTGCAACCTACTGATTTACACCAGCACCTTGCATAGCAACAAAGTTCTGTAATGTTATGATATATGCAGAGAATTCTAAAGTGATATGCTAATTAGACTTAAGCCTACCAACATCAAATAAAATGTAATGACACTGGAACACATTTTTAAATTACATTCCAAATAACAATTTATTATATTTATGTTTATGTTATTTTGTTCTGTTTTATCTTGACTTGGTAAGTAATGTCCAGCTAGGCGAGTAGGGCAATAAAAGCGCTACACTAGGCTATCTCTTATTCAGTTATCGGTGAAAAAGTCAGATTGGTGTATCTCTAGGTGATGTACTCATTTGTCAAGTAAAGTGTTACCATTCTATGTGCAATTAGTATAGCTTTATATGATTTATAGACAGAATCTTAGCATTACTTAAAAGAGGGATACTGGTATAGGCTACATACGAATAGTAAAAAGAAATATCACTGGCTATGGCTATGCAAAACTCTGGCAGTGCATTGGGGTTTGATGGTATTAGATGGTATAGTATGATGGTATAACAAAATGCAAATAGAATCAGAGCTGAGCCCGACACATCAGATTTGCATGTCAGTCACAGTAAATGTTCTGATCTCCGTTGTATCCATGCGAGACTCAATTGGAGAAACAATGCAGCTGGCTTTCCTCAGCATCCTCATGATCTGTCTTTATAATGTCTCCGTTTGGGAGTGCTCTTTTCGAGCATCTGAGTTCAACCTTGATGGTAACTACCTAATCGGAGGTCTATTCCCTGTGCACTATATAAGACAATCAGGTCAGCAAGGGAGACCTGTTGCTGTCAAGTGTGATGAGTAAGTGCTTTACATTCACCTTCAGACTTAGGGTTGGGGATGTATCCATGTAGCTCTTGGATCATAGGGTTTGACCCTGCACTGTACTGTAAGATGTAAATTCAATGTGTGGTTAATATGCATGCATGGTTTCATCCAACATAAATGTTTTAGTTGTTTATTTTTATTGTTGTTGCTCTTTGAATAGTGATAGATAAACTGCTTCCTTCACCCCCAAAATATCTCTAGAAAAATCTTTAAAAAAAAAATCTTTTGAAAATATCTTTTAAAATATAATATTGATAGATTGATTTATTGTCATACAAATAAATGTGACTCCATTCTTCCTCTCTCTCTTTCTATATCTGCCGATGTTCCTCGCTGTCACTGGCAGAAAACCATTCTTCCTGACTGGCTATCATTTGCTCCAGGTCATGAGATTTGCGGTTGAGGAGATCAACAACTTGACCTCCCTCCTGCCAAATGTCTCCCTTGGTTACCATCTCTTTGATCACTGCTCCAGCACCCGCACTTTCCCCTCCAGCTTCCAGTTCTTCTCCTCCCACAACGACTCCATCAAAGCCAGGAAGAACTACAACAGCTACATGCCTAAAATCATTGGTTTCACTGGGTCTTTCAGCAGCTCAGAGAGTGAAGCCCTTGCTCCTCTCTTCATGATGGATCTTGTCCCAATGGTAAAGCATTTCGTCTTTGTTATTACTTACTCCGAACAATGATATTACTTACTCTGAACAAACCTACCTAAAACAAACCATTCAGTGACACCAGGCCATCAAGTAAAAGGTTTGTTTTTTTCTCATAAAAAAAGATGTACTGTTTGTATATTACAACAATTCATAGTTCTACAAGCAGTAAAAGTGTACTTATGTGGTGTATTTCTGGTAAAATCCAAAACTACATTGAAATAGCAACAGAATGTAAAGAAACAAATGCATTGACATTAGGCCAAGATTATGACATTATGTCCAAGATGCCTACTCTATGTTGTCCGCATGCAGGCTTGATGGACAAAAAAAATGTCTTTGCAATGATTGTTTTTTCTGTTTTATAGATCAGCTATGGAGCCTCCAGTAGTGTTCTCAGTGACAAACTGATATACCCTTCATTCCTAAGGACTGTACCAAGTAACAAAGATCAGATTGAACTTATCATTCACATCATAAAACATTTTGGTTGGAACTGGGTGGCGTTCATTGGCACCACATCCACTTACAGCCAGGATGGCTTTCAGTTATTTAATAACCTGATTAAAAATACTGGCATCTGTCTGGCTTACTATAAAATTCTGACTGATGAGTCATCATTAAACACAACATTTGAAAGCATAGACATGCTCAACGTTAAAGTCATTGTCCTTTTCCTTGGTGAGCTGAACGCTGTGGAGGTCATCAGCTCGGCAATACATCACAAGTTTCGAGATAAAGTCTGGATTGCTGGAGAGGCCTGGTCCATGTACCAGCCTCTGACCGAACAGCAGGGAATTGAGACCATTGGCACCATCATTGGAGTGACACCTAGCATTGTTAACCTCCCTGGCTTCACCGACTTCATCTATCAGTCGAGAACAGAAGGCCACTGCAAGGCTTGCCACAGTGAGGCTGTGTGCAATCAGGACTGTGAGACCTGTCCCTCACAAAGTGCTGAGGACATTATCAGTGAGGTCAATGCTTACTCCTTCTCAGTGTATTCTGCAGTGTACACCATGGCCATGGCTTTGCACAACGCTCTACAGTGCAACAACTCACAATGCAACACAACGCGCACAGTCTATCCTTATATGGTAAGTGCCTTACTCATAATATCTTAATATGGGCTGGTAGTTGCCACTATGAACCTTCTGATGATGGTCCTTGAAGAAATTCTGAGGGAAACATGAAAGGACTTGACTCACAAAGTTGTCATTGGCAGCTGATCTATATCCTATGTCCATTTTGACTCCAGTTTCTTCGTGAGATCAAACGCTTGCCTGCATTCCCCTTGAACCAGCTTTATGTGTCCTTTAATGAGAATGGGGACCCACCAGCACATTACTCAGTCATCTTTTGGGACACCACCAACCAAGCAGTAAAGATCCAGCAGATTGGCACATACAACAACCATCTAGGGCTCAACCTCTCTATTGATGATACGCAGATCCACTGGCATGGTGATGGCTTGGTAAGTCTGTTTGTTTTCAGTTAACTGTACTGTTACCAGATGAAAACATAGCCTGATACAACAAATGCTTTCACATTGTTTCACTTTGTACAAAGTGTCTGAAACCTATCCATTGGCATAAGTTAGTTCCACAGTGGGCAGATACTTTCTGCCTAAACCAACCGCTACTGTTTGTAAATGTTACTCTCTGGAACACACCGCTTGAACTTAGGCCCTGCTTACACGTACCTAGATTTTTTATAAACAGATATTTTTTTTTCCGTTTGGGCCTCTCGTTCGTAGTTTTAGCCGCCTCAAACAGATATTTTTAAAACGGCCTCCAAAGTGGATTTTTCAAAGCGGGCCTTAATGTTATCGCTTTCAGCCCTCCCTCTGTTCGCCATCCAAGCTCAGAGACGGTGCAAACCGAAACCTAAATCTGGCTCCCTGACCAGTGGTGGAGCTAAATAAAAAATTGAGCGGAAGCACTAGGTGGTGCTTGCCTGCCTAATGAAAACAGTGAAAACAATGAAAACTTTATAAATAAAATTACCTGCACCGAACAAAAAAGGATATTGAAATATTAATTTGTTCAGTGTGTGATAATAGTCTTGTACATATATAATCATGTTACATTGCTCAGTACAGTATGATGCAAATTGTTATTCAAAATGGGAACTTAATGCTCCAGTGATTTAGCCTGACTTGCATACAGGAGGCAGCCCGTTTTCTCCTAGCTGGATAAATTAGGGACCTAAATCAGTCCAAACCAATCACAGAACACAGAACAAAATCCAGACCAAACCAAGGACAATTCTCCTATGGTCTTTAATTTTTCCTTTACTCTTGTATGTTTAATTTTTTTTCTCTGTGTTTATGATACAATACAATCTAGTTATTAGCCTGACAAATGAAAACAGGCCCTTCCTGTTTGTCTGTAAATAGTTAAGACTAATAAATTACCCAATGTTTTTTTTTCTATTAAAAATGGGAGGAAGACTGAACTGTTTTTGACTGGGGACAAGGACCAACAGGACCAACAGCAACAGGACCTTGTCAGCGTCCTTGCTACATGTCATCCCAATAGATGTTTCTGTGCTTTTCTGCTGGGCATAATTCTTTGAGATGCTACCACTTTATATGTATTTATACTTTCTATTTATACTTTGTAGGTGCCATTCTCCAACTGTTCTGTTAAGTGTAAGCCAGGACATGTCTGTCAGCAGAATGGCCAACATCAGTGCTGTTTCACGTGTATGGAATGTCCCATTAACCAGTATGCCAACCACTCAGGTAAAGAAACATCATCCACTTGTCATGGGTACAAGGATTTGAAAAAAAAAAAGATTCTCTAGACATACATTCTCTAGACAGTCATACATCTCCCTAACATAGTAATGATATGCCTTGACCCCCCAAAAAGTTAGGTGTGTTCGTAGTTCCTAATTTCCATTTCCATTAACTTAATGTTATGGTATTGCAATCTGTGAAGGAGCAGTCATTAGTTGAGTCCAGATAACTTCCAGGTTATCTGAGTGCCTGATAATATGTTTAGGATGGAAATTTGTTGGACTGTCACCTGAATGTACTCTTTGAGGCTTTTTCTGAATTTTCTTCAGCTGAGCTCTGTCTGCCCTGTGGGATGGATGAGTGGTCTGAGTCTGGAAGCACGTCGTGCCAGAAGCGCTCCGTGGAATACCTCCACTTCTCTGACGTCTCCTCAATTTTGACCCTACTTGCCACAACCTCCTTCATCCTCCTGTGTGTGGGGGTGACTGTGCTGTTTACTATTCACCGCTCCACACCAGTAGTGCGGTCAGCAGGGGGCAGTATGTGCTTCCTGGTGCTGGGCTGCCTTGTTGCCGCCTCCATCAGCATCTTCTTCTTCTTTGGTGAGCCCTCAGCCCTTAACTGTGCACTCAGAAACATACCCTATGCTTTCTTCCACACCTTGTGCTTGTCCTGCCTGCTTGTCCGTTCCTTCCAGATCATCTGCATCTTCAAGATGGCTGCCCATCTGCCCAAAGCACATTCATTGTGGATGAAGTACAATGGGCAGTGGCTGGTAGTGACTGGGTTGTCAGTTTTTCAGTTCTTCCTGTGTGTACTCTGGATTGCTATTGATTGCCCCATGCCACAGTATGACACACTGTCCTTCAAAGATCAGGTGGTGCTAACCTGTTCTTACAGAAGTTTAGTCCCTGGGGGTTTATCTATAGCGTTCATGAGTACTATTAGTGGCATCTGTTTCCTTTTATCTTATATGGGAAAAGACCTACCGAAGAACTACAATGAGGCCAAAGCCATCACTTTCTGTATATTTCTGTTTTTTCTGAGCTGGGCTGCCTATATTGAAGCCTATGTCTTGTCTCGTAGCAAGTATGTGCAGTTGATCAATGCCATAGTTGAGCTGAGCAGTTTGTATGGCATCATGTTTAGTTACTTCCTCCCTAAGTCTTTCATCATTGTCTTTCAGCCTCTGAAGAACACACAGGAGTATTTCCAAGCCAGCATTCAGAGTTACACACAAACTATTAGTAGAACATAGTTTTGTGTCAGCTTGGTTTGAACCAGCCTCACACATTGTCAGTACAGCACTGCATGTAATCGCTATCGACTTTGTGGTGTCTTTGAGATCTCTGGTCCAGCCTCACAAATCACATTGTTCAGGAATTCTTACCATTACTTTACACTTCACCACAAACATTTGCAAACTGATAATAAATCACACTGGCAGTAAGGAAACTGTATGTATTACCTTTATGGTATAAATACACATTTTTCCCACTGCAATGTTCTCATCTCAGGTTTGTTATTGTTTACCACTGGCAATTCAGAATTAAAAATTAAGGCTCTCAATGATTGGCTCCTCCGATTTGATGCCTGTCAGAAACATTCTTGCATTTACCGCTTCCAGACCAGGATCTCATGTTAAATGAGTTGAGATTCAGGTGTGGGTCAAACCAGGCTAGATTTATGTAGGAAGCATAGAATAAAACCTAGAGATATAAAAGTATGTTTTACATAATAGAGATATAGAATTATGTAAAATTACCTATTTTTTTTACCAATTTTAACATGACTAAAAAGTGTGTTTTCAGTTCAGTGTGTGATCATAGTTTTGTAAGTATGTAATCATGTTACATTGCTGAGTGCAGTATGATGCAAATTGCTATTCAAAATGGGATCTTAATGCTCCAGTGATTTAGCCCTACTTTGCATACAGGATACAACCCAGTTTACTGGCTGGATACATTTTGTTTTACTCTTCAAATGTTTCATCAATATTTATAATACCATGTTAGTTAGTTGCTGTGCTTGTGTAGAGAAGATAATACAAATGACTATAATGAATCATACTATGACTATAATGTTCACAGTGTATGGATTTATATTACCATTGATGACCAACAAACTATGTCAATGACCCAACCAACCAGCCTAACCAATAGTATCTTTGTTGTTAGTTGAGTGATGGTGAGCAGGTCCTCATGATATCTGTAGAGGTAAGCTGAGTGCTCCTCATAAATGCGGAGCACTTATGAGGAGCACTCATAAATGCTGCCATAGATGGTCCTCTGTAAGTATGTGTACTGCCCACATACTTTACAAACAGTTAAATTAGAGAAGTCCCTGTGTAGTGCAATGCTGACTGTACTCCACTGTTGCCACCTGCTGGTCTCATTTGCACAACCTCAGGTGATGTTGTGTGATGTTAAATGCTGTAGATCAATGACAGATAACTTACTCATAATAAAATGATGATGTTGATGATGTTGATTCTTATTTGACTATTTCTGTCTAATTCTGTCTAATTTCTTTGCATACTAAACTAAATTTATTTGGAAAGTAACTTCCCATGTACTACTGATGAGATATATTTAATCCAGTTCAAGATCATTCATACACAGAAACGCACTGAGACACTGTGTCCTGAATATCTCTGTTCAATATCAGTGTTATTTTGTTCTCAGGAGCCCCTGAAAATCTCTTTAACCTAAGTGTCCACAAGGGGGGATCCTAACACCAGACAAGGCAATGCATGTGGCCTCCGACTACTCTTTCTTCCGACTACTCCTGTGGCTGACACTCATCTCTGAATTCACGATGAGAGTGGGGTCAGAACGGACATATGTACCTCAAGTTGAGTGAAACTCATCCATTCCAATCCCCAACTGTTCAAGATACAACCACAAAATGACATGCATACAGCACTGTCTCCCACAGAACCCAAATCTCCAGTTCAGCTTCTTAAGTGAGTCCTGTGTAGAAGTACAAAGTCATGCAAGCCAGTGACAGTCCCTTGCACATGGCACAAACATAATACAGTAACTACGACTAGAGAATATGAACATATCTCTCCTATCCTTGCTTCCTTACACTGGCTCCCTATTTAAAGTCAAATCAAATTTAAAATACCTGTCCTAACCTATAACACCCTTAGTGGGCTTGCTCCAACATATGTTAAAGATTTACTTGTCCCTTACAACCCTGCTAGACCCCTAGATCCTAGAATGCTGGTCTCCTTGTAATCCTGAGGATATCAAAATAGGAGGAAGTGCTTTTTGCTACTGTACTCCTCTCTTGTGGAATAATCTCTCGCCCCCACATTCGACAAGCGGACACTCTCAATACCTTTAAGTATAGACTCAAAACCTTCCTCTTTACTGCTCCTTATAGTTAGGGATGGTGTACAGTAATTCATCACTCCTCATGGGCTTTGGGAGGGACTGCCTCTGCCGTTGCCCCCAGCTGTGAGGCATGGCAGCCACTGACCATCCCTGCAGTAGTGTTGGAGTTGCCATGCACCATACCGTAGTTGCGCTGCTATAACCTAGTGCCGCCACAAAACTCTCATGTGTCATGCCTCTCTCTCTCACTTATACATATATGTTTGCATTTATATATGCATATATGCATAACACATATTATCAGTGAAGTGTAAGACTGGCCTAACTCATTTGTTTCCTCTGTCCTCTTACCCCACAATCATCTCTGCTGAGTATGACTCCTGTCACCAACCATGCCAGCACCGACAATACTTCCTAGAGGCCCTACCTAGATGTCAATGCCAGGACCAACTCTCCTTCCAGAGGCTTGACTATCATCATTGACTATCAATGATGTGGGACAATATTTTGGAATTATTATGATGCTCAGCTAAAACCATGGCCAAATTGTAGTCTATCATGGTAACTACTGATTGTACTTTTCCTGCATGACCCCAGGCAGTTGGTCTGTCTCCTTGAGCCATGGATCTTCCAAAGGTTTCTTCCTAGACTATCCACCATAAGGGAGTTTGTCCTTTGCCCCTGTTGCTCTTGGGTGCTCCTTACTGTAAAGCGTAATGAGACAATACTATTGTAAAAGGCGCTGTATAAATATAATTGAATTGAATTAAATGACCAGGAGTGCTGTACAGGTACTTAGAGATCTGTTGTGAGTGTGTATTGTGCTGTGCATGTTATGTAATGTCAGTGTTATCAGTTAAGCAGAACACACCTTATGCTGATTATTGTGTTTCCTCAAGTCATCTATCATCTTGTTACAGCCTGGCTAAAGATAGGATCTTGCTCCCGAACACAGAGCTTAGTCATTGCTCCCAAGCACACTTTAGCCGCCTGTTTCATCGTGAGTGTGTGTGTCTGTGTGTGTTTGTGTGCCTGTGTGTTTGTGTGTGCGTGTGTGTGTGTGTATTTGAGTGTTTGAGAACAATGCTTAAAGAAGGTGGTGCTGGGTCATTGATTGGCTTTGCAATGGCCTTTACACTACTGAGAGCATGTTTTCTCTGTTCGGCTCTTGCAGCCATGTATTCAGATAAGGGCCTGATTCTTGTCTCAGTCAATCGATATGTGGGCACACAGCCTACAGTACAGTGGTTTCCACTGGGAGTCATGTGGAGAAATGTGAAATGCAGAGGGGAGAGGATGACAGTGATGGGATTCAAATGTATTCTTCTGCTCTTCTGCTTCTTCTCTGACATGCTACTGTGCTGCAGAGGCTCCATAAGAATGTAAATGTAAAACAACATCCTACACAAGGGCTTTGAGTGAAGGTTGGGGGTGAGGCAGTCATCAACACACACTCTGTTTGCTCTTGTCAGGAAATCATGTCAGGAAATTAGACATTGTATTAGACACAGTGTATTTTGTGATTTTTTTGTCTGTCAGGCAGAAGCCTTTATGAACAAATCTGTTCAACGTAAAAAAGCAAATCCTTAATTAAGTCAAAATAGTTTCAGTAGCCGACTCTACACTATAGACTAGTCGGATCTTATCCAGGTACATTCAAGAGACATGCTCTAAAAGTCCAATCTATGAAAGAAGTAATTGGATTTTCATGACAAGGAGATTTTTACTGTCTTTTCAATGAGGCACTAATATGATGAAATGACTGGGTGTTTTCTGATCACAGTATAATTGTGTATTCATGATAGCTGATTTTACAGACAAGACCATGCACCAGAGCTCCACTCTGGCTCACCCTCTTGCCACTAAACCTTGCCAAATCCCCCAAGTGTAACCACCACAAACCCTGACTCCAGCTTTTCATATTTGGCAGCATAGAGAGTGCTGCCTTCAGCATGCAGTGTGTGTGTGTGTGTGTGTGTGTGCGTGCACCCCCTCTGTGAAAGGCTACTGATATGTTAACCATCTATTAAAAGACTGGCATATACCATGCTATAAACATGCCATAGAAGATGCCGTATACTGCCATGGCATGTTATTTCCAATGATCTGAGGTTTCCCATGAATGAGATGGTAATAGATCACAATGGTTATGGCATCTGCTGCGTCATCTTTATGATATGCTTATGTCACCCTTACAACGGACTTCATGTGTTGCTGTAGTTCTTCAGAACCCCATTTCCAGATTGTTGTGCTTCAGAACCTTCCCAGTGAGTAAACACACTGACTTACTTTTGAAATGTAACTTTTATGTGAATATCACTTCAAAAACAAATGTTGATTTTACAGTGTAAAAACAGAAGCTGGTTCCATGGTTCTGTTATTTTTACAGAAAAGACCCAGCATCTTGAATGCGAGAACTTTGCCATAATACATAAACACCTCCGTTACTTACTAACAGTGAAAAACCAGCAGCTGGGTTGCCAAAATGTTGATACAAATATGAGTTTATTTTATGGATAATTCTGTTTACCACACAACCACATAATTAACACAGTTTGACATTCCTCGAAATTACATTACTCTATGCCCCTGTCAGTTTGCGATTCTGCTTATGTCGTACCAGATTTTCTTGTTTTCTCTAAACAATGAGCTTGAATAGAACTACCAGGAATGCCTCCCTTTGTACATACAGTAGTATTTCTAAAGTTTTCAACAGTCTTTTGGCATGGAAAGGTGCACAAATAATCGCAATGTTTCAAAGGTGGTGTCTTTCTGTGGCTTGGTAAGTAGCAGACATCAAAAATCTATCCAGGTTTGAAGGAGTGCCAAAGAAGAAAGGTCAGCTGCTTCAGTCCTTTCTGGTGCCAATGCATGGGCCAGGAACAGCTGCATAGGGAAACAATGGCAGATAGAAAACAATGAACAATGGAACCATCAAGTCATTACATCTACAATGAGCATTGGTAGAATAAAAGCAATTAATTAATTTATTGTTACACGCAATTTCCACCAGCTCAATGGGTACATAATTTATCAGTTAAAAGTACTGAAGAGAACCTGTCATTAACTAAAAAGGCATCATAAAACAAAGCTGTTGTCTCACCATGGACTGCAACTGATTGGCCAGGCAGCAGGCCTCTGTGTGTCTTGGCCCTCCTCCAAATGTGAGCAGGATGTTGCTGTTTAGTCAGAGGGAGGATTAACAGAAGATTGATGAGACATTATGAATGGCACAAAGGAAGATAGTAGGAAAATAGAGGCAAATGGTAGTAGTGGTAGACAAGTGGTAGAAAAAATAATGTGATGCTCATGAACTGCTAAAGTTAAAGAATGAAAAAAGAGTTGACTTGAGGCAAAAGAGTGCCTAAAAGCACATAAGCGCCATTTATGCACCTCCTAAATTTCGGCAACAGTATTTCCACACCTGAAAATATAGTTTACCCACTTCTAACCAGCATTTACGTACCTAAAGCCTAGCACTTTTATGCGGATCTTAATGTTAATGTTTGACAATTGGTTATTTTCAATTTTGTAACGTGAATCTGCAAACTGGGCTTTATTTATACTGTGCGTCATTATCAGCACTTATGTTTGTGACTAATCACCCTTTTGTGGGCACCAGCAAGATGATAGAAGACACTATGTTCAAAAATTAAAATTCATTAAAAAATGAATAGGCTACTAAAATAGATGAAAGGCGATTTCTGAAGCTGTGACACAGAACCCTTCCTCCTGTCAAATTTGACGTTTTTAAGTTAATTCCCAGACGTTTCGGTTCGCTTTATCATTACCCTGACTCTAAAAAGAGAGGAGAACATAATTTGCATTAAAGTTACCATTTTAGACACACAGCTACCTTTTGCCATACATTTTACAAGCCAAATTCAGTGGGCATATGCAATCTTGAAGTCATCACATTTACAATACATTTTGGGTGATGCTACATGGCTGTAGTTTACTCTGACACGCTACCCTTTTCAAGTACGCTAATGGACGTAAAGTCCCAAAAGGTCTTTTGTTCAGAATGGTCACACTTTTATGTCAGTAAACAATTGTGTAATGAGGCTATAGCTACAAGCTAACTACGAAATACATCCTGAGCTGGCAAGGAACATGTATTAGTAAGCTTACTTTGGATAGAAAACTAGTATAACTACACTATGCAACTAATACTTATGCTTAATATCAATCTAGCCTACTGTACTTCACAAAAAATAGATGTTCACCAGAAAAGAATGACCATCCTGCTTGAAAGTCCTTGTAGGAGTTCTGTGCACATAGCCCATTAAGGACTGCACACCGGAGGTCCCTCTCTGTAGCATCCTAATAATAACCTGAAATGTGATTAAATTCATGGATGGCACTTAAGTCCCTGTGTAATGGTTCACTGCATGCTGTTGAAAAGACAAATTTTCCATAATGCAATCATTTGCTGTACTTCACACTGGCACGCCACTGCCTCCACTGGAAAACAATAATGTTTCCTAAACAACACTTGTCTGTGTGTGATTTTACGGGAAACAGTAACCCAGCTCATAAGGTCACTGTGCTCATAAGATGAGTCCTCTCCCAGGGTCTGATTAAAATAAGCTGAGCTGCCCTCCCTGACTGTCAACACAGGAAGATTTGGCCCAAAATGGTTCTCTACTCCCTTACTAAGAAGACCAATTAGATATTTTGGATATGGACCAAAACAGAAAATTGCATCTTGTTGTTCCTGCCATGTACATGTTGTGGGGCATATGAATGCAGACAGCAACTCACTATTTGCTAATCATTTGACCCATACACCATACACCTTTGGCCTTCACAATAAATGTTGAAGAATAACCATCAACAGTTAGCAACAGCAATGCTTCCAGAGGTGATGTCACTGCAAATTTAGACTGGTCAACTCTTTGTTAGGAGGATTTCCTGGCTTATAACACAGACCAATATCTAGGTAATGTCTATTATCATAGAGAAGCTATTCTGTATCAGGATGTTTATTGTCAGACTGAGCATAGGAGAAACCTCTGCACCATGCATGAGGTGGCTGCTCTGGCTGCCCTGTTTGAGGATGACAAACCTCTTCACAAACAACACTGGAGTAACTGGAAGTATAAATTAGACATGGATGGAATGAGCATGTAGCTTCACTGAAGCTCATGAAGTTTATAAACTTTGGGCCCTGGCTAAGATACCTAGGCAAGGCCCAGAGCTTAAGAATAAAAAGCTTACCAATTTCAGATATAAGTATGCTGTTCATTTTATATCTAGAAATGAGCGAGCCGTGAGGGCTGATTCTATGGCCAGTGAAATTAGGTGTAACAATATCACTGACTTTTGGAAACCTTCCCTTCTTTGTACTGTTGAAGAAGTCTCTGGAGAAGACAATGTTGCTGAATTATGGAGACAGCACTATAGTTCCATCTTTAACTGTTTAAAATATGATCCATATTTGGAGGACTCTGCTATCAGTGATGAATCAATGCTGACACATGAGGTGTATCATGCCATGCAGAAATTCCCTAACAACAAAGCATGTGGCTTGGACTCAATAACTGCAAAGCATCTGAAATATGCCAGTCTTAGGCTATCTATTTTGCTTGTCCCAGTTATTTAGGACGAAGCTGGAAAAGTTGGTTGCCTGGATAATTATAGATCCATAGCATTTGCCAGCATCTTGTCTAAAGCAAAGGAAAGAATCCTCCTTGATAGAGTGAGTGGGTATATTTCTTCCCTTGATAGCCAGTTTGGTTTTAAGCCAAAGCATAGCACAGATGTGTATTTATGCTCATCAGGAAATATTGAATTTGCTTAGGGCAAAAAATCCAAATGTTCTCATGTGTTTTATTGATGCCTCCAAAGCATTTGATCGAGTGAATCATAAACAGCTTTTTATTAAATTAAAGCAAGGGGGAGTGTCTGGTTATATTGTGAGAGAACTTGCCTATTGGTATGCCCACCAACCACACCATCACCATCAAATGGGGGAGGGGTAGTATATCTGTCCCCTTCAGAGTGTCCAATGGTGTCAGGAAGAGAGAAATTTTGCCACCTGTCTTATTTAATTTATATGTTGATGAACTGTCTAGGCAGCTGAGACCTTGCAACACAGATTGTATGATTGGTAGCATGCTGGTGAATCACCTTGTGTTTGCAGACGACCTTGTTACCTTTAGTAATGCTGGTGAATCACCTTGTGTTTGCAGACAACCTTGTTACCTTTAGTAATGCTGGGCTGCAGCAGCTTCTTAATGGATGTATTGAATACGGTGTGGAATATGATATAAAATAGAATTCCAGCAAGAGTTGTTTTATCATGTAGAACAGAACAGGACAAAATGCTCAATTTCCCTGTGTTCAAACTGTCCAATAATAGTGAGGTCTGTAAAAAGATTAAATACCTTGGTCATTGTATTACAGATGATATGAGTGATCATAATGATATATGCAGACAGTGTTGTAAGTTATATGCTCAGGCAAACTCCATTGCATGTAAGTTTAGATGTTGTTCGATTCAAGTTAAAGTGGCTCTGCACCAATATACACTGCCTATCTATGATCATTTTATAAAAAATCCAGTATGCAGAATTTACAAGTTGCTTACAATGATGCAATGAGAATTTTACTTAAGATTCCCAGAGGAGGGAGTTCTAGTCAGATGTTTGTGTCTGTAGGAGTGAGTGCACTTAAAGCACCTTTAAGAAACCTAATGTTTAAATTTACGCGACGTCTGAATGAATCCACCAACAGTATCATTGCACTTTAAAATCCCATTGTGAGTTGCTCCTGTTACACATCCAGACTAAGAGTGCATTGGTTGAAATGTCTGTATGTGATCTAATTCCTTTTATCTGTGTTTGTTATACTCTTTCATCTGTCCTGTCTTGTGTGGTTATGGACATGAGTCTGTCAAATAAACTGAACATGTCTCACATAATTTCAGAGGAAGCACTGTAGATATGTTTAGATGACAGAACAGCTTGACTGTGAAGCTCCGGACATATGCAATGGTTTGCATCTGCATTGGGCCCTTAACTCTCATCCAGTCTGACAATTTAATAGCAGAGCGGGCTTCATGGTGTCCTGATTTTGAGTCATTTATCTGCATGCTGGGAAAGAGTGTACACAAAACCAATTAATCATATGGCGCTGTGAGTTTGATGTCCTTGCATAAGCATGCGGCTCCATACATTTTCATACATTGTCATGGGAATGATATAGTACATTTCACTCTTGAGTTAACAAAGTGCCTTGCATTGCATTCTGCATGTGTGTGCTAATGTGTAATGCACGCAGAGAGAAAAGGCTATATGTGTATTTGTGTGTGCGTGCGTGTGTGTGTGTTTTAAGACAAAAGATAAGGATGAGGATGCTTGCCTGACTAAACAGAGATCAGAAGATAAAGCTCAAGCTGTTGAAGTGCATTTACAAATCATGTTGGCATCCAAAAACCATTCTCTCTTAATGGCATTGCATCCTCTCTTAATGGCATTGCGTCCTGGCAATAATTCGCTTAGCTCTTTTTTTTCTTTACTTATCTTTGCTTGTTCTGGAAGTAATTCTGTAAAAACCATGCACCAGAGCTGGACTGATCCACTCTGGCTCACCCTCTTGGCCCCTAAACCTTGCCCAACCCCCTAAGTGTAACCACCACAAACCCTGACTCCAGATTTTCATATTCAGCAGCATAGAGAGTGCTGCCTTCATCATGCAGTTTGTGTATGTATGTTTGTGTGTGTGTGTGTGTGCGTGCACCCCGTCTGCAAAAGCCTGCTGATATGTTAACCATCTATTAAAAGACTGGCATATACCGTGCTATAAACATGCCATAGAAGATGCCATATACTGCCATTGCATGTTATATCTAATGATCTGAGGTTACCATGTGATGGTAATAGATCGCAATGGTTATGGCATCTGCTGTGTCATCTTTATGGTATGCTTATGTCACCTTTACAACGGACTTAATGTGTTGCCGTAGTTACGTCACAATACATCCAATTTCCAGATTGTTGTTCCAGATTGCTTCAGAACCTTCCCAGTGAGTAAACACACTGACTTACTTTTGAAATGTAACTTTTATGTGAATATGTCGATTCTTTCATCAAGTTCAGGTGTGAAACTAGTCCTGAAGGCACATATTATAGGTGAGTTTGCATCTATGCCCCGTCCCTCTTCGTGGCATTAGATCAATAACCTGAAATTATTAAATACATGGCTGGCACTCCAGCTCCCGTGTTGAAAAGACTCATTCTACATAATTTAATCACATGCTGTGCTTCACACTGACACAACACTGCCTCAACTGGAAAGTGTGTGTGTGTGTGTGTGTGTATGTGTGTGTGCGTGAAAAGACAAAAAAGCAAAGTGTGAACATGCCCGCTGAGTTCATTTGAAGAGGGAATGTAACCTGACAGGCTCAGAGCGTGAAGAAGAGGCTGAGGTGTGTGTGTGTGTGTGTGTGTGTGTGCGTGTGTGTGTGTTTGTGTTGTGATGGGGCTGAGGAGCTGGTTGCCTCATCGGGCTCTTTATTTAGGCCCTGTTGAAGGCTTGCAGTGGGGGCAGACTAACGCCTCTCTGTAGCCACGCTAATGAGCCACTAGTGTCTGCCTGAGCAAATATAAGCTCAGCACTCACTTCTCCTCCTGACTACCTTCAATTCCTCTGTGAGATACTTATGCACAGTTGCACACACACACACATGCACACAAACACACACACAGGCTCCAGTTTTTAAGATGTCCCTGTGAGAATGCGCTGATGCTAAACTCCACTAATAACCCTGGCCCTGCTGATATCTGCTATTGATCAGCATTAATAATGCTGCTGAGTTTATCATTCTCCACGAGGCAGCCGTGAGACTGCTGACACAAGCAGAATTTGCTGATGAGGTCACAAAGTCGCTCAGCTGCATGCCAAGCTCACTGTATGTGCCTTCAGAACATCTTGGTAACTGGAATGTGCCTTTTCCAAAATAACGAATGAGGCTGGGCAGAATGGTGATCTGGGGTTCGCTGTCCCCACAGAGTGAGGTGTGTGTGTGTTAATAATTCCTGACATTTTTTTTCCCCTCTCATTGGGTGGTGCTCCATCACACATGGGTGATTGTTGTGTAGCTCATTGAGACCTGCAATAACTAGACGGCTCGACTTCATCCAGCCTCCCCGGCCACAGCAGCCATGGTGATCTGGGGTTCGCTGTCCCCACAGAGTGAGGTGTGTGTGTGTTAATAACAACACCATAGGAAATCACAAAGTTGTTTGGCTGACTCTCAGAAAGTCCACATAAGATGCAAAGAAGCTTTGCTAATAATGAAAACCTCAGGAAAGCAGTCATTCACTGATGGTTTACTGTTGAGATGATTAAATTGGGTGTCTTCTCCCTGCTGTGTAAGTCTTCATTTTATTAGGATCTTCCCAGTACTTGTGTAGGCTACAGTACTTTACAGGCTGCAGTCTACATGCGGATTAGTTGCCGGAGTTGGGTGCTGGAGCAGCAAGGTCATACATCAACTTCCTAGCCACTGAATGTGCTGCTGTCATCTAACTGTGTTAAGATTTTTAATTAGGTTGAGCAAGGGACGAGAGGTGCTAAGCGCATGGGTTTACTCCTCTGAGAGTACACCAACCATACTGGAAATGGGCCTTGCATGGTGAATTGGTTAGAGTGAAAACTCTAATTAAACAGGGGAATGCAAGTAAAAACTACAGAAATTAATGAGTGCTTTCATTAAGTTGGAATGAACGTTCTGGCTTAAAGCTTGTAGACAGTATAAAGCTCATTTTGGTGTTCTATTGCCATCCATGCTTCACACGATAAGAGGCCTTGCATAGATCCAATTGCTCATGGAGCACTTTTCTTCCTGTTTTTGTCTCACACCACCAAACAGTCTAATCAAACAAGAAAGACCACACTGTCCAAAACAGGCAGTCACTCTGAAAGTGCTTCTCACCACACAAGCGGCAACAATAACTCAGGTCTCTAAGAAAGAGGGAGAAAAACATTTTGACAGAAAATTTGGCCACAGGGACAGAATGAGCTACCAAAATATGGCGTGTATGAGAAAACCATGTTATTGACTTTTCTTGCAGACAGAGAACAAGTAGACTTCACTGAATGCGGCTGTCAAGACCTACAAACCACTAAATATGTGTCAGCTGGGACCCAACAGGTCTAAAGTTATCCTACAAAACTGTGCGCACAAGGCAGAGCGACCAACTGAGGCTACATGCCCCCAGACTTATACAATATTAGTTTTCCATTTAAAAGCAAGTACTTATTCAAGTACTTATTACTTTTACTTAAGTAGGACTGTTGATGTGGTAGTTCTACTTTTACCTGAGGATATATTTTGCTGGTTATTTGTACTTTTACATATGTACTGAGTTCCAGTACCTCCACCACTGATTATAAGTGATCCTGTGTGTTTTGCTTGTACTGATTATAAGTGACCCTGTGTGTCATGTTTCTATGTCCCAGGAATTGTTGACAGATTTTTTTAGAAGGCAAACTCCCAGAATTCCTGACATTTTTTTTCCCCTCTCATTGGGTGGTGCTCCATCACACATGGGTGATTGTTGTGTAGCTCATTGAGACCTGCAATAACTAGACGGCTCGACTTCATCCAGCCTCCCCGGCCACAGCAGCCACGCCCCCTTTAACTCTGCTCTAACAGCTGTGCTGCATTAACACATTGCTTATCTTGACTCTGCACCCTCACCTCATTGTAAGGTATTGTTTCCTGTTTGAGAAAAGTTTCTCTTGTTTGTTCATAGCAATCATAGTTATGTTGAATACCTGTGACCCTGTTGGTTCCCCCAGACTGTGCCAGAGCCTGAACCTGCTTTTTTGTTCTAACCTTAGCCTGCTTGTGAGTTACTACCTCTGCTTTTTGGACTGTGCACACATGGCTACCTGGTTGTGGTACTCCAGTAAAGCTACTGTTCCCTGCACCTGACTCTGCCATCTTATTAATTCAATTCTTAGAGGACACGGAGGTTTAAACCTCCAGACTGATGATGGCGTAATTGTTGTTTACACTCTGTAATGCACAAATTATGTCAACTGTAATTTAACTATTGCAATTTACACAAATGTATTGTGGATGGTTTGGACAATCTTTTGGCGATTTAAAGAAAAGTGAACTTCGCACCTTCAGAATACACAGCACTGGTTTGAAATTCATTTCAATTAGCTCTGATCATAAATCAGCCAGCGAGGCCTTGAGGAAACTGATTCCTCAAGCACTGAGGCCTCACTTGCAATTTAAATCACCATGCCTAATAAAAAGCAAAGAAGTTTCTGGTTTTCTCCCCAAGAACTCCCCAACTCATTGGCAAATTTGCAAATGAGCAGTCTGTTTTCTGTATCGTTTAGTCTGTTAGCATATCCAGCTTCCCTATATTTGTCAGTTGGCACATCATAACTCAAATTGTGTCTTATGAAAATGTCCCACAGTTTGTACAAGCACACAATGAATAGAACATAATTTTACACCTATGCTTACGCTGTCATGTATACAAACCATAGTAGTGTGGCCTGCCTTAATTAAAATCAAAAATTTAATTATTTTAGTTGTAAGCAGTTTTCAAGAGAACCAAGGACACTGTAAAGTAAAAAAAAAAAAAAGAAAATCTCAAAGGTCTGAATCATGTTATGCTGCCCTCGAGTACAGGGCGATCTTACAGAGCAACTTCTGCCAACTCACTTAACCCACTGTCAGCAGTGTACAAAGACAAGAGCAGAAGTGTGTGCATTACAAAATAGTTTCAGACAATACAATGGTGCAATAGACAATAGACTTTTATTTTGAAAATACATTATTCCACACAGTTATGTAACTTAGTATATAATTTATGCATTCACTTGTCATATAAAGTGTAAACCAAATATTTCTTATGCTACTTAATGAAGGCAAACATCAAAGTCTGTTCTCAAAGAACCATGGCCCCACTGAAAAATGGCACCACTGAACCACAGTAACATTTTATTTGAAGGGGTCTACATAAAGGTAACACGAGCCTGTTATAAACATGACATGTATCATAAACATTAATGACAGCTTACTGATATTTATGACTATTGTCATTAAGTGTCATTTAGGATTTGCAATGTCTGCCTCCCAAAGCATGCATTTCAAAAGCGAATAACACTTAATGACAATGAATTAAGTGACATTAATGTTCTTGATACCTGTCATGTCATGTTTATAACAGGCTCATGTCCTCTTATGTCAGACCCTTCAAATAAAGTGTTACCAGAATCACTTTCAGACTATACAGTGACTGATTATTTTAGCCAGTGAATGGCTGTCTCCACCTGAAACAAAAGTTTGTATCTATGTTTGGTAACAGTGCTTTCTAAAGGTGCACCCGTGCCTCTGTAGTGCTCTGTAAAGTAGATGGTGATTTTACTGCACTTTAATAGGCTTCTAAAAGCATCTTTTCTTGGATTCAGCTCCAGTGTTCTGCCTTTGTTATAAATCAATAAGGCATTGGATGCCTGATCCGCCTGATGCCTGATTTTTAGCCTTTGTAAACACATGCCCTGGTGAGGTAGAACCAAACATCATTTTCTCAACCGTCTCTGGTAGAACTGCTCAGCCTGCCCATCGCCCGTTAACATCACAGATGGGGCCCAATGGCAGGGATACAGAAGTGTGGTGTCATAATGAGCTTTCTCCCTGGTCTGCTGTCTACAGCATGGAAGTCTTCCCAATACTTTTGCCTGAGGCGTGCTTCACTTCTACTTCTACTTTGTCCTTCATCTCTTAGCAGTGAGAAAGCACATATTTTAAATGTTGCAACACTGTAACCAAGTTCAAATCTGTGCCAAAAATCAGCTGCCGGCATCTGTTATGGACAAACTGTGCGGTAACAGTAACACTCTGTTGAACACATAACCCATTAATAGCTCATGCAACTCATGCTCATGCAAATGGCTCATGCAACATGATCAGGTAACAGGTTTAAAAACAATAACAGCAGTGCTGCTTTCAGACGGTGGATATTTATTTTGATACGTTTTTGCCATTCTGTCCACATTAAAGGTTGGGTTGAGTCATGTCTTATGAGACAGTCATGAATGCTTCTTGAGCAATTTATGACAGCTGCTATGAATGTGTTAACTTAGTTTAATGCAGCACTAATATATAACAATATCTGCATGTTTATGGTATCTTAACTGCATTTGTATGATGTTTTTTTCCACCAAAACTTTCACTTTCACAGATTTGCATTACACTCCCACATAGCAATAGCTGAAAGGTCACTCAATTAACATTAAGTGTTCTTGTAAATAGTTTCAGGGGACAGCAAGATTAAGTTAAGTTGATTTTAAAGAACTCCATTGTTCATCCATCAAAAACTAAAAATTTTTTGTGGACTTGTGTGGATGACTTTGCAGATGCCAGTAAAACACCTTCAGAAGCAACAGGAGTTGTACTTTATGGCTTCCCACTAGGAAATGAGAAGAAACCTTAATATTTTATGGAGAGGAAGCCTCTGTAACTCAGATAGAGCCTTGCACATCCGCGCTGGAGAGAGCAAATGAGATGTGATACTTTGGAGAGGTGTACAGGCTCTATTTTAGAGAGCTGTAACCTTTTAACAAAGCACAAATTCCAAATGACACCCCCCACCTACACACACAGAGACACACACATGCACACATATCTTAAAATCACGCTATACATTATTTGTTGTGCATGCTGTGCTGTATTTTAGGGGCTTAGGGGAAAATACACACATCGCCTATGTACCTACCAAAAACATCAAAGCATGCATACACAAACCTAACTTTTAAAAAGACACACACACACACACACACACACTAAAAAACTGCAAAACTGAAACTGAAAAAGCAGAATGACAGCTCTTTGGCTCCCACCGGTCAATATGGCATGCTGCCAGTGGCTGTGAAATCAGAGCACCATTGAAGATGCTGTTTTATTTCTGGCCTTCTGCCTCCACCTGCTCCCGGGGCCCCATACCTCCGCATTCCCCTCAGCCCTGACAGCTTCAATAGGTAAGACCCGGCACCAGATGTCCACCCTGAACCAAGGTGAACTCCACCTCACACCCAAGATGCTGACACTGGAGAAGTGCTCGAGCCGAGGCTGAGCACCTAACTCAGATTGATGCTACCCGACATGCTGTTAATTCAGTAACCATTCCGGACTTTCCCCTGTGCATTAATTGCTCGCTTGTCAGGCCTCATAATTCTCCCTTATGCATGCACTTGCTCAGGCAGGTGCATTTGTCTAAAGTGTTTTAAAGCGCAGAAAAGGCACACATTTTATTATGCCACTTAGCACCTCTCCAAAGAGAACTGAGCACACAGCTGTACTAGCAAGGAGGATTGTGCCAATATATCTGTCGCCTGCTTGTCTATGAGTGTGGATATTTTTATTTAATGCTGTAATTATGCATTAGTCATATGTGCAATACCAGGCAGAGATGAGCTGGTGAACTTACTGGCATCCTTTTGTGGCAGTTTGCAAGGCAAGACTGTTGGCGTTCAGCCCATCAGCTTTAAGCAATGAACTTCAGATCCTCCCTCTTAGTAACTCCAGCTTAGAAGTGTGAATGATGGCCCAATGCAGCAGGGCTTGTGTGCCCCATGGCTCACAAGTGGCACTCTCAGTCACCTGTGTGTAAGTGTGTGCGAGAGTGGTTGCCATCACACGCAGAGGGCAAGGATGGCATGGAACAATGGCACTGACTTGGAGAGTTTGTCTGTGTGTGTGTGTGTGTGTATGCGTGTGTGTATGGGGGTCTCCGGTGGTTGTCAGACAAGCTGTCCCATCACCCTTTCTAAAGCACTGGTGCCATCCAGATTCCCCATCCCCATTAGCGATCTAAGGCAGGGTAGCAGAGTGTTGTCCTTGTTATGATTGGCTGTCAGAGAAGCGACATGTGTTACTCATACGCAGAGAGGTCCAGTGCTGCAGCTGGCAGGCTCTGACATCCCTGAGGAGGGCTTTTATACTCATGAGCAAGAACAAGCATTGCTGATAGTGTGTGTGTGTATGTGTGTGTGTGTGTGTGTGTGTGTGTGTGTGTGTGTGTGTGTGTGTTAATGACTCTGAATGAAATGTTCATTAGGGTCATTGGATCAAATCATGTTTTTTTTATCAGCTTCTGTTATTGACTGGCTGACCACGTTAGCAAACTAATTCATATTACTGTCTAAAAGTTTGACTTATCTGTTGGCAGAAATCTGCCTCTTTAAGTTTTCTCTGTCACTCACTGTCTACACCCCTTGCACTCTTGGAATCCTGATTTTTGTCTTGGCCTCAAATTTGGCACCAGAGACTGTTCCCTTCAGCGGCGTTATTTACACAATTGATCTCTGTGGACTGAAGGATCAGACCTCTTCTATTAAAGAGCAGGGCAAGGTTGGAGAGTGTGACAGGGAGATAACCAGACCTAGGTTATAGTTTGCTGAGAGTGACATTTGCAAAGTGATACAAATCTTTTCTTTCCCACAGAGATGCCTACCAGTGTTGGTGATTTGGATTTTTGGTGTTTTCAAGTGGTCAAATGTCAGTTGAGGATATTTTAGTCCACCGCACTGTGCACACACTGCACACATACTGTGTGTGTGTGTGTGTGTGTGTGGGTGGGGTGGGGGTGGGGGGGGGTTGTGTCTTGTGTTCTGAGGACATGATGCCTCAACAACACAGTCTGCTTCTGTGAAGCATGTTCCTGTTGCTCCAAGGAAGGAATTTCTGTAGGGCTTGCTCTCCAGGGCAACACAACCAGCCCATAATTATCCCTCTCATCTCACCTCCTATCGCTTCTGCTCTTATCTAATCTGATCTAATCTATTCTCACCTAGTCTCATCTCTCAGCACACCTCATTTTAGGCATCAAAAACACCTGTACTGAGTGGTATACAAAGTGCTTTCTCTTTGAAGCAACTATCTGGATGACATACACACATGCGCAGTCACACACACACATACACACACACAAATAGAAGTAATTTGACAAGTTTAGATTTACAAATAATACAACCATCAATAGATTCAATGCATCTAGTGTGATACAGATGGAGTTCAGATGGAGTTCAGATGATGTTCAGATTATAGTATTGGTATTGTATAGCTAGGGGCATGTGGACACCATTCACACAATCATGTTTTGAATTGCTGATGAAAAACACTCCCTAAAGAATCTAGATATCCTGAGAAAAATAGGTCTATGTCAACAGTGCCTCGTGGTAGAACCATCTATTAGAAAACCTAGCTTGTTGTGTCAAAATTTACCTTGGTCATTTTGTTGGTCTGTGTAACTTAAAAGTTGCTACACAGACTGCAATCCACCACCTGAAGATTCATTAACCTGCTCTGAACAGCACTGAGCTGATGCTGTCTATCACAGTACTGTGCAATGGATGCAAATGCAAATGGTCCTTCAGAGAGGATCACACACAGGAATTTGTGCACAAATAGATTGGCACACAGACACACACACTCGCAGACTTAGTAGAGATATTAGTACACATAATTACCACCCACTCAAAACCTCAGCTAAGTTCCAGTGAATTAGCAAACACCTACTGATGCATATTAAATGTCTGAGAAACACTGCAGGATACAGTTATCATTACCATAACATAACCAAGGGTTGGAACTAACTGCCTGGGTCACATATCAATGTGTGCTTTGTCCTCAACTGGACTTCATAAAATCTCTCAGTGAGAGCAGTGAGAGTTATCTGATGGTCTCATTATGTTTGTCTGAAACCACGCAATTTCAGACAATTCAGACATTCCACGCAATTTTCAGCTCCCTGTAAGCCAATCAGAAAGCAGTGGATTTAAATCATCGCAAGTGGAATGTTTTGCTCCACAATTTAGAATTCTGTGAGCAGGGTTCTGTGAACCTTGTGCAAAGTAGAATACTGAGGTAGAACACTGGATCATTTTGACTTGGCTGCACCAGAGACAACCAAGACACACAGGAGGAGTCAATTTTTATACCAAACTGAGGACCTATTGAACTGGAGGTGAAAATGGAGCTAAGAGGAGAGCGTAGGGGCTTCATTGAAACCATGAGAGCCTTCTTTACCATCATCAGAAAGCGGATTGGACAACGGAGAACTAGACAGAGAACTAATAACTACAGAATCTGTCGCAACTTGGCCATGGCCAAGATTGAGTCCAAGAAGGAGAGGAGACTGAAGAAGGCCAAGGTGACCAAGAGACGCAACTCAGCGAATGTTACAGCAGTGAACAGTGCTAACAGAAAGAATGATGGCGGTCCCAAAGGCCTTCGTAAGAGGATGATGTGTGCTCTGAAGGCTTTTCGAGAGGGCCGCAAACCATACTGGGTGTGCCACAGAGGCTGGAGAGGAAACATGGATGGCCTAAACATGGAGTACATGAGCCTCAGGCCAGAGAGAACATGCAGAATCTCCATCACTTCAGCCTTGAGATTGAGGTCAGAGTGGATATCCACACTCAGGCTAGGGAAGGCGTCCCACCTCAGGTCAGAGACAGCAGGGATGGCCTGAACATGGATGGCCTAAACATGGAGTTCACTCAAGCTGAAGAGGATCTTCATGAGCCTCAGGCCATAGAGGACATCCAAATTCAGGCCAGGGAGAATCTCCAGGAGACTCAGGCCAGCCCTGACACTCACGCTGTAGAGGACATCCAAGCTCAGGCTGAAAAGGACATCCACTCTCTAGCGAGTGTCCAAAATCAGGTTGGAGAATATATCCAGACTGAAGCTGGAGATGACTTCCAAACTGAGGCCGAAGAGAACCTCCAGACTCAGGCCAATTCTGAGATTCCGGCCAGAGAGGACACTCAGACTCAGGCTGGACAAGATGACCACAATGAGTCTGAAGAGAATTTCCATGAGACTGAAGAAGACATTAAAAATGATGGAGATTTCCAGACTCAGGTCGAAAAGGATATTCAAACTCAGGCAGGAGAAGATCTACCTGACACTCAGTCCAAAGAGGACATGGAAACTGAGGTCAGAGAGGACATCCAATCTCAGGCTCAAGAGGATATTCTGCCTGATGAACCAGCAAGTAAGAATACAAATAACATAGACCTTAAACCACTGATTTAAATACTAAATACTTTTGTCTCAAACAGTACTAAGTACTGTTCAACCAGTAGTGATGGTATAAATTGCTAATTCATGCCAAAACGTTACCTTTTTATCACTTCAAACAGGCTGGGTTGTGGCGTATGGTCAGATGTGGCACAGAATGGCCCAGCATGATGGACATGACCTTTACAGAGAGGATCTTCATGCCACTCAGGATACAGAAGAACCAGCAAGTAAGAATACAAATGGCATAGACTGTAAACGGCAACTTCATGCCCGTAGTTAACTTCTTATGTGAATAGTATAGACAAAATAAGCTGCTAAATGATGCCCACAGATAATCTTTTTCCACTTTTTCAAACAGGCTGGGTTGTGGCCAATAGCCAGATGTGGCAATGGATGGCCCAACGACATGATCAGGACCTCTATGTGGAGGGTTCCTGTGACTCTCAGACTAGAGAATCTCTCGATGACATTCTGGCGAGAGAGGGGCTTGAGGCCGATGAACCAGCAAGTAAGAACACAAATAACATAAACCTTAAACTATTGATTTAAGTTCAAGTCTTTTCTATGCCTCATACACTACAATAAATACTATTCAACTTGTAGTGCTGTAATAAGCTGCTAATTTATGCCAAAACATTAACTTTTCTCATCTTTTCAAACAGGCTGGGTTGTGGCGTATGGCCAAATGTGGCAAAAAATGGCCCAGAATGATAGTCGTGACCTCTACAGAGAGGATCTCCATGCCACTCAGGATACAGAAGAACCAGCAAGTAAGAACGCAAGTAACTTACACCGTAAATGGCAACTTCATACCCATAGTCAACTTCGTATGTGAATAGTATAGTCAAAATAAAAGGCTAAATGTTTCCCACAGATAATCTTTTTCCACTTTTTCAAACAGACTGGGTTGTGGCCAATAGCCAGATGTGGCAATGGATGGCCCAACGACATAATCAGGATCTCTATGTGGAGGGTTCCTGTGACTCTCAGACTAGAGAATCTCTTGATGACATTCTGATGAGAGAGGGGCTTGAGGCAGATGAACCAGCAAGTATGAATCAGCATAGGACTTAAAATGCTAATTTATACTCACGGTTAACGTCTTATATGTTAATATCCATGGAGGGCGAGGGGTGCAGGTCACCAATCCATACAAACACATGGGCAAGTTCTAAAAGGTCCTGCACAACAATGGGTAAAGCTCACTGTTCATTTTAAGGAGAGAAGTTACAAAATGTGCTTCTGCTTCAAAATGTTATCATATTCAATGAACTGCTCCCCTGGTTCTCCATTCTATGTGTGCCCAAAAAGCTAACCAGTCCTGGCTCCATACCTGGAAAACAAATGCTATTCCAACATGTCAACATGCACAGAATTCAGTGATATAGTTTGATTGGCTATTGACCACAAGTATCAGCTGGTTTTCATCAGAATCACAGACTGTACCTGAGGGAGCATCCTCTATCTATCTATCTAACATGATTCTCAACCTTAGCTAATGAATACTGTGTATGTTCCACAGCTTCCCCACAGACCCGGAAGAAGACCTTCCAACCTCCATTAGACACACATTATGAACAGCCAAGAAAATGGCTGCAGCTATTCTGCAGCAGCTCTGTTGAACCATATTAAATTACATTATTTTTATTATCATCATTATTGTTGTTGTTGTTAGTGCTGTTGTTATTATATTTTTTTCTTGATATTCTTCATATTACATAAATATTCAACAAATACATATTTTTACATAGTTTTATGTGAGCCCCCATACATACCATGGCCATTTCTTTAGGAGACTTGTAGCCCAAGAAAATGCTACAGGTAGCTATATAAAATCTACATTCAGTCATTTAATAATGCATAACTTATGTTGATTCTATAATTTTGTTTATAGATCAGAATAGATGTAACACCAGCAGCTTTTTCTAATTCAACACACTATCTTATGGAATGACTAATAATTACACAAATGGCACTAATGGTTAAACATTACATGTTTAACTGTCCAACTTTTCCCAAACTGTTTCTCCTACATACCTTCAAGCTCTGTCACTCTGTGTCTTATCTTAAGTGCTACAGTAGATCTTTTAATACTCTTCAAGAATGGGACACTCTGAATCCATTCTTAAATACTGCATACACTCTGCATACTCTGAGCACCTTTTCAGCACTCTGTTGTTTTTTTATTTCTTTTTTATTTATTTGCCTCTGTGGCTTGGTCGTGACGTTTTTCTCTATTCAACATAAGGAAGATCAGGCCGTACCTAACCCAACACGCAACCCAGCTCCTGGTAAAGACCCTGGTTATCTCTCGGCTTGACCACTGCAATGTCCTCCTATCAGGCCTACCAGCCTGTGCAGTGAGACCGCTACAGATGATCCAGAATGCAGCTGCACGTCTGGTCCTTAACCAGCCAAAAAGGGCACACGTGACACCTCTGTTCATTGAACTTCACTGGTTACCCTTGGCTACTCGCATTAAATTCAAGGCACTTATGATGGCCTTCAGGGTGAATGATGGCTCTGCTCCCATCTACCTGAATTCTCTCCTGAAGCCCTATGTCACCCAACGACCGCTTCGCTCCTCTAAGGAATGTTTTCTAGCACAGCCAACAGCTTGTGCAGGTCAATCCAGACTCTTTTCATATCTGGTTCCGTGCTGGTGGAATGACCTCCCAAGTGCTACCAGATTAACTGATACCCTCTCCACCTTCAAGAAACTCGTGAAGACCCAGCTCTTCCAACAATATCTCCTGGCGTAAACTTTGAGAATGCACTTAACAATTTAATTTCTCTGCACTATTGCACTTTCAACTTAAAATGGTGCAGTTTCTATGTTAGCAATATGCACCCCTTGTTCGTTCTTTCATTGTGTTGTAGCACGAATGTTATCCTCTTTTGTAAGTCGCTTTGGATAAAAGCGTCTGCTAAATGCCTAAATGTAAATGTAAATGTAATAATTAGAAATTAGGTCTCTGCATTCAAACCTTCCGTGAATTAGTGACACACTTACACAGCACAAAAAGTGCTGTTAATCACATTAATCCAGAGCAGTGGGAGCCTGAGGTGCAGTGAGGGAGTACGTGCCTTGCTCAAGGGTACCTCAGCTGTGGACGTGGATGGGATATCGATGTTCAACCATTTCCCTCCACCCATATTTTACCTCCTGGTTAGGATTCGAGCTGGCCACCCTTCAGTCACAAAGCTGAGGCCCCTAACCAGTAGGCCATGGCTACCCTCATGCACGCATGCAATGCAGTCTGTGTCCTGTCATTGACTGGAGGCATATAGGGTGCTGTTCTGAATAAGGGAAGAGAGTGGGGATCAAATTCACATTTTTCATCCAGAAAACATCAAACTCCACACAGCACTGCAGTCGCTGCACTGTATATATATATATATATATATATAGCACATATATATATATGGCACTTTTCAGACTGTAGTTCTAAGGTAATGAGATTTAATTATTCTGTAGTTCTAAGGTAATGAGATTTTAGCTGTCTATGTTACTTATGTCCTGCTATGACCAAATGGTTAGTCACTCATCTTCTCAGTCAGATTGATTGATTTGTTTTGGTAAACAAAAGCAACTCAGCAGAAGACAAAAACATTCAAAACAAAAGATAAATAACCACACATAAAACCTGATATGATCAGTCATGATAAGAACAGTATGCGATGTGTGGAGAAAACAACAGGATATAAGAAACATAAAGTAAAGATATTATTGAGTCCAGTGTCCCGCTGGGATAAATGTTCATATCCAGCTCTTTCAGAGCTCAGACTGAGATTCACTGAGTGCTGACACTTTAGCACTCCAGATGGTCTGCTGTCTGCTGCAATGCAACTTTTACTTGAGGGAGGCCGACAGACACTATATATATATATATATATATATATATATATGCTCTTATGAAACCAGAATGTTCCACTCTTAATGTCTCTATGTACTTTAAGAGAAGAGAAGAATTTTTATAAGGGCGCAGTTTGGCTCTGATACTTCACCCCTCTGTTGTAGTCTGACATAATAGCTTTGTGACAGAGGTATAGGAGATGCAGCAGATCAACCAATCACAGACAACTTTATGACTCCTCCCTGGTATGTAATGAGAATAACAAAATAATTAAAATAATAAAAACATATAATAACAATTTAGAAAATCATTATTTACAGTGCATTAATTAGTTATTTGTTAATTGATGATGATCCTTGAGAAAGATGTTCTGCTAGCAGTGTCAGGGTCTGTGCCACTTGAGAGGCATTCCCTAGAGGCAAATACAGTATTCCTGCTGGAAAAACTCTTTGTGCTTTGTCTCAGTTGTCACAGTGGATCTGTCATCGGCTTTGTATTCTGAAGCAGCAGTCTCCCTGTATTTCACTCCCACTCTCTCTCTCTCTCTCTCTCCTCTTGTTCTCTCTCTCTCTCTCTCTCCCTCGATCTCTCTCTCTCTCTTCATCTTGCCAATGCCTCTTGTCAGTGTAGAAGCTCCCCATCTCATCAACATTTTATTGGGATTAGTTTGCAGTGGGGAGCAATTTTGCCACACGCAGACACACACACACACACACACACGCACGCGCACACAGAGGGAGAGAGAGAGAGAGAGAGAGAAAAGAGAGAGCAATAGGTTGAGAAAGCTATATAACGGAGGAGCAACAAAGATTTAAGATGTTGAAAAAGAAAGGAAGGAAAATGCTGTAATGAAAGATAGAATGAGAGAAAAGAGTAGGACTAGATATAAAGGGTGAGAGAGGGACAGAGTGAATTTGACAGAGTAGAGAACATGAATAGTGAATAAAGAAAGCCACTTCAAGGGAGAGGAGGAAAATGAAGAACATTCCATATATCCTTCCATTCCATGCAGCCTCTTCCCATCAAGCAGCAGTAGAGACAGCAATGACGCATCTTTAACACCAAAGCTTGCTCTCGGACAAGTTGAAGTTGAATAAATTCTCTGTTTATGTATACTAATCCAAATACAAACACAGAGAGACTCTGTAGGGGGATTTGACGGTTGATATGCAATGCCAAGTACTCCCCCAGCACGCTGTCAGGGAAGTGTCTCTCGACCAGCGACATAATTGGTGCAGGGAGAGGAATGGAGAAATCGAAATGGGAATGTCATATAATCCCATTAAGTTCAACTCAACCCATGTGAATGTGACCACTTGAAACCCTCCTGGGGTTTGTTTGATGGCACTCACATGCCTGCCACAGGCATATCTGGCATAGCTTGGCAAGACAGCGCTTAACCGTTCCTGTGCGTCATGTCCTTATGTAGACATCTGGGAGAGGGAGGGAGACAGAGGGTGGGGGGTTTGGGGGTTTGGGGGCATGAGAATAACCTGCTGGGCCTGGAGATCAGAGAAACAGAGGCATGCTGAGCACCAAGGGAAACATCTGCACTTAACAATGGAAGGCACTGATAAGGTTGCATGTCATGACTGCAGAGTCGAGAGAGAGGAGGGAGGTGAAAGGTGGGGATGTGGCGTTGCTTAGAACACAAAAGGATGACAGAAAAAGTGTATAAGAAAGAGAGAGAGAGTCAGGCAGATAGGCAAGAAGAGAGGGATAGGGGAGTGTGTATGTGTGTGTGTGTGTGTGTGTGTGTGTGTGTGTGTGTGTGAGAGAGAGAGAGAGATAGAGAGAGAGATAGAGAGAGAGAGATCTACTGTAAGATATGCAGTGCATATGTGGGTGCTAAGGGATGGGACTGAAGTTTTCTAGCTCGAGAAAGAGAGTGTGACATAGAGGAGAAAAAGGGAGAGAGAGAAAATGTGTCAGAGAAATAAATGATTAAATAAACATGGGTCATTTTTTCTCACTTAAGAGAGAAAGAGAGAGAGAGGGGAGGTGGGATTGAGAACTCAGCATGACGTGTGTGTGTGTGTGAATGTGTGTGTGTGTGGGATGTGAGCGTAAATGTTATCTGGGTCTTTTCTGGGTCTCTGAGAGCAGCAGGTATGTCATCAGCCAGGCCTCTTTCACACTGATAGTGGTGGGTAAAAGGACACCCACAGGAAACTTTTCTGGGTCTCTGAGAGCAGCAGGTATGTCATCAGCCAGGCCTCTTTCACACTGATAGTGGTGGGTAAAAGGACACCCACAGGGGGAAACACACACATACACATACACACATGCACACACACACACACACACACACACACACACACACACACACACACACACACACATACACACACACACACACACACACACACACACACACACACACACACACACACACACACACACACACACACATACACACACACACACATACACACACACACACACACAAACATACAAAGAAACATAATTTTCACTCTTCCAGTTTCATGTTTTTAATATGCAAAGACTGCACTTTAGGCAAATCATCGTGCAGTGGTTGAAAGGTCAGAGTGCCTGTGCTTTAGGAGGGGAATAAGTCTGCTAAATTAGCACTGGAGAGACAAAGCTGAAGACAGACGGAAGGCATGGATTTCGTTTAAAGTTACATTATCTTTTTCCATTATCAAACAGGCTGGAGGAGATCATACTGTATGTAATAACACATGGCTTTTTGCCAGGGATCGATTCGACCCGGTTCAGAATACTTCTGAATCTCAGAAGCGTTATTTTTAGTCAAGAGAACACGACAGCATTCATAATTCATGACATAACCACCACAAGACATCTACTTCATGCACGCTATAGCAAAACACATTTTCTAACCGTTTGGTTGCCCTCACACATGCACACACGCACAGATACACACACACACACACACACAGTAAACAGCAACAATAGAAGAAAGTTGAATGAAAAGAGAAAATGAATGGATGGGGCTACAGACACCCTCCAGCCCCACATCTCTCACCAAAGATGGTGTACAAACCTGCTCTCTCCGGATGGCCTCACTCATCCAAACATCCTTCAGAATGGCTTGGCATGTAGCTCAAGGTGGTTGCAAGTGAGTTGGGAATGCTCCACTGATTCCAATCCCTCCCAGGCGTGTGTGTGTGTGTGTGTGTGTGTGTGTGTGTGTGCGCGCGTGTGTGTGTGCACTGCTAGTGGTAAAGCTGTAGAGTTGTGGGTGGGGTTGGTGGTGATGGGTAAGGGGATTCATAAGCCAAATTTAACCGAAGTGCAGTCACAACAACATGCTGTAAATACCTAGGCTATGACATGTGATGTTTTGATGATACTAATTTTAACAGCACTCGGCTTGTTTGACTCAGCTCTTGGAAAAGGAAGACTGCTGGTCTCTGTGTTTAAGTGTTTTAATTAGACACGCTTTTAATATGTGCGGATTTGGTCCAACGTGGGTTAAAGCTCTGTTCTTTTCCATGGAAAGGAGGTTCATCAATAGTCTACAGCTGTTTGATTCCTTAAAAATTATATTTAGATTTTTCAATCACTGTATTTATTTTATTTCCTTTGTTTTCTTTTTTTCCTCATCATTTTTTAGGTCATTTTATTTTCTATTAATCACTGCTCTTGTCTTTGTGAAGCACATTGAGCTGCCTCTCCCTCTGTATGAAATGCGCTAAATAAATAAACTTGCCTTGCCTTGCCTTTCCTTGCCGGTGGCCATACATTAACTAATAATGACAAAGGGATCCTGTAGTGACACATCTATGACCTAGTTTCACTATGTCTCATGACAAAGCCAGTACATGTAAAGTGTCTCCATGTTTGTTTTCAGAAGATTATGCTATATGGCAGGTGTCTCAAAGTGAGAATGACAGTGATATGGTCCATGGCCTGGTGCTATGGTGATTGGAGAGTTTTGAGAACCAGTCGTAGTTGGCCTGCAACACAACTGAGTGACACATCATACAACGTTAGCTCGTCGCTAACTTCAGTTGTTGTTTGGGAAACTGACCGACCCAGTAATCACTGGCATTGGCTTCTCCCTGGCAGTCTTACACACATTTGGTTTCCCCACATTATGCATGAGTCTTGTCACATTCTTAAATACACTTAAAGTTATGTTGTTACCACTACTGGAATACCTCAACATTATTTCACTGATTTGCATGTGTTTGCTCCCAGAACTTTTGCTTTTGTATGTGAAGACAAAACATATTTTACTTACTGTATTTAAAATCCAAACTTGTGACAGCCTTATGTAGTGGTGTCATGAGCAGGGCCATGACTTTGTTGAGAAGAGGAGCAGCCTTCTCCCCTTTCCCCAGCTCAACCCGACGAAAGAGCAGATAAAAATTTCAGCGAAATGGATGGAAATAAAGGTGTCCTTAAAAGCTTTTGGCAAAGAGGGGGAACTTGAGATCTGCGTTTGTATTAATAGACTCTTGCAGACATTTCTCTCTTTCTTGCTCTCTCTCTCACTCTCTCTCTCCTCACAGAAGGTCAGTCAGCTGGAATAATTCTGCAGGGCCACCAAAGTAAGCACACATGGAGCTCACACATACACAAATACACACTCACACACATACACACACACACATACAGACATACACACACACACACACACACAGCCTCATATCCCACGCTCACACATGCACGCATTCCCTTTTCAACACAACTGCACACACACTAATCACAGGCACATAGTTTTGAGGCACAGACAGATGTGCTGCAACCCACCTTCTGACCCACAAACACACCAGCCATCAGAGTGTTGTGTGTGTATATGTGTGTGTGTATATTTGTGTGTGTGAATGCGTGTGTGTGTGTGTGTGCGTGTGTATGTTTATGTGTGTGGGAGTTTGGGGCATATAGTATGGCGTTGGGTGGCATTAATAAGTTTCAGTAGGCTGACACCGTCCTTACAATATCGTTACTGTCGCGGCAGTCAGAGCGGTGAGCTGTGATTGGATGGGAACCCCAGGGTCACAGTGCTGACATTTTTCTTCAGGCATTTTGGAATGAAGTCCTGATTAAGACCCATGGGAAGTCAGATATAAGGAGCTCAGAGGCACTCCATACACACACACACACACACACACACACACACACACACACACACACACACTCCATACACACACACACATATTCACTTTCTGCTTCAAACTGTGCATTTCATCTCTCTCTCCTTTCTCCTCATTCTCTCTCCCTCTCTGTCGATATCTCTTTTGTGTCTGTAACACTCACTAAAAAAACTTACTTACACATGAATATTCACACACACATTTATGCATGCAGACACACACATCTTTCACACACAGACATACAGAAAAAAAATATGTACACTCACACCCAAACACACACAGAAGCAAAAACCTCATGCACAAACATTCATAACACAAACACACAGTCAGACACACACACACACACACACACACCCCTGAGCCAAGAAGACATTTAGAACTGGCACAATGAGGCCCCTCAGTGCAGACTGGGCCTGTCAAAGCTGCCCTTGTCAATCCCATTAGAGAGCCATCCTGCCTTCTGCACACTGCTTCTCCACTCTTCCGTTTCCCCCAAACACACACACACACACACACACACAGTTAAAAGGTCAGCTCTACGAGGACCAGACCATCAGGGCATTCAGAGGCTGTCACAAATCCTGATATGTTGGCACTGCAGTGTGAGGACATGTCTCCTCCCGCTCCTCCTTCTCTCTTCCCTCAACACTTGACTCATGAAGAACCAAACAAAAGCTTCCACATTACACTGTACAGCTGACTGCACGGCCAACAAACTGGGCAGTATGAGTGCTGAGTGAACTTATTGACTGAAGGGATGAGATCAGTTTAGAAAGATATTATCCCCAAAGTTTCTTCCTGGGCCCAATTACCCCTGTGGTATTTCAGATGATCATAACACATCGGTCTCATTGCTGGACAGCCAAGGTTCAGATTCAATATCAATGAATGGGCTTTTGATGAATGAGTTAGCTTTAATGCCTTCCCCAAAATGGACACAGATAACTGAGAACCTGGGACCTGCAACCCCGGCAAGTGTCATACTACAAGAGCTCTGTTTTGGAGTCCTCCTAAAGAAGTCTGACATGAAGATAAAGACAGCGATTGGGCTCCAGAGTCCAAGTCAATCCTTGAGTCCTCAGGGCAGCGTTTTGTTCAGCGAGTATATCAGTGGATGACAGATTTGTTTTGGTGCTGTGTTTAAATGCTATCTTGCCGCAGGCTGATCTCTCTATGCAGGTCTCTCCTGAATCCTCTCTCTCTCACTCCCTCACTCACTCTATCAGTTGCTATCACTCATCACTACTTGTGTGCTTTATCTCACTCAAATTCCCCACACGCTTTAAAGCAACCCATTACATAAGGTATTGACACAGACAAGCAAAGCTAAGAGCATGGGGCATTAATGGAGCTTTGTGTATTTGCCATTCTCTGACTTGGCTGCTTAAATTTGCTCTTTAATATCGCGCCAGAAAGGACACAGGAGAGCAAGGGTGTCTTTCTTCTCAACGACTAATTGAATTCTCTCTTAATATTAAATTATGCGAAAGCACTGTGGGCTTTAATTTGTACTTGAGAGATTTTTGGCTCTCTGCTTCAGAAATAAAAGAATCACACACTTCACACATCCAAGAATTACAAAAACCTTGAGTGGTTTAAAAAAGCCTTGACCCAAAGCCCCCTGCCCCACCCCCTTCAACCTCAGGCCTTGTCTAGTTGTTCTTCAATCCTTCTTAAGACAGCACCAGTCAAACACTGGAAGGGATTCGGTCAGCAGCGGCGCTGATGTGGCACGCTGATGTGGCCCTGATCTGCTTTGAGTATGAGGCTGCGCTGACCTCGCCTTGCTTCTGCTCTGGCTTGTTTCAGTGGTCTGTACCATTCCTGGTTCCTGGGGCATCCCAGTCTCACCCTATAGTATGGGCGTCATCGGTCAGGGCTTTTGGATGCGTGCCCTTAACCTCTATCAGAAGCAGGGAGAGAGCCTCCGCAGACCCCTACAGCTTCCAGCTGTTAACTTTATCTTGGCGGGGTCTAGTTTTTTAGGGGCTGTCGTGCTAGTTTGGTGACAGCTGCAGACTTAGCATTAGACAGACAGTGCTGTGCCCCTGTCTGTTGGAGTTAATGGCCAGCACAGCAGAGCAGGGTAATGTGTGTCTGACACTTTTCTCTCTGGCACGGATATCCCCAGGTGTCAGGACAGCCCCATCTTGAATGCATCAGACCCTAATCAGATTCGAGTCCATCCCAGTGCTGGCTCAGAATCAGTTGCTATTCATGGCTCTCCAGAGCCCCCAAAGCCTTCAGTGATGGCGCATATATTTGTGTTAATTTCCCAAATTAAGACGGTGACCCAGTTAGACATGAGTGAGTGATTGAGGTGCCCCAAACAAGACATACATGTTTTCCTCTGGAGGCTGTGCGACTGATGGAGTGACACAGTGCCATTTTTGGTGGATATCTGCCGGGGCTGATGTGTAAAAAACACCCCTCTGCTTGGTGAATGAATAATTATAACTCCCATTCCTCCTTTTCATCAGACACTGCAATTGCTCCTGCAGACCCTGTCGGTTGGGTCTGTCTCTCAATCTGTCAGTGTCAAGCCTGCTGTGACATTGCTTTGTGCATATGTGTATGTGCGTGTATGTATGTGTGTGTGTGTGTGTGTGTGTGTGTGTGTGTGTGTGTGTATGTGTGTATGTGTGTGTGCATGCTTGTGTGTGAATGAGAGAGAGAGAGATTGTACTGTATACAGAGAACAAGAGAGAGAGAGTGTGTGTGTGTTTGTGTGTGTGTGTGTGACTGTGTGTGTGTTTATCAATCACAAGAGACCAGCACACCAGTAAACTGGCACTATAAGGGAACTGGTCCAGAATCCCATTCGCTTACTTGGATTGGTTTCTGCTGCATCCATCAGCTGGGGATGACCTCAGGAGAGAGAGAAAAGTATGAGGAGAAGAAGAGAAAGAGAGGGTGATAGAAAGGGGAGGAGGAGGAATATGAAGGGATGGAATGGAAGGACATGGTAAAGATTACATGACATCAAGAGTGTTTACAGTGAAGAATAGCATCAGATATCTCACAGCAGCTGGATTATCCCTAAGATACCCAAGGCATCATTAAGCCATCTGCCACATAAATCCCAGAATTTTTGCGTAACCATGGAAGATGACTACATGCAGTCTAAAGGAAGAGGAATTGGGTTATACTGCTTTGTTTTCAACCAGCTATTAAAGACATACACCATCGTTTTGGCCAATTTACTCGTTTACCACCTCCCCTAGAGTTAAACAATTGAGTTTTACCTTTCTCAAGTTCATCCAGCCGTTGTCTCAGTCTGATGGTAGTATTTTTAGCTTCATATTAGCATATATAATTGAATCCTTTGGTTTTCACTAACGTCTCACCATTAGCATTTTGCTTAAAAGTGTCTTCCAATATTTTTCCTATTTAAAACTTGACTCTTCTGTTCCAAGAACGATGGAAAATGAAATGTAATGATTTTCTAAAGCCAAAATCTATATGATTTTCTAATATCCACTATACACAATGATCAAGGAACTATGACTTGGACTCACTGAGCCATGCTTGGACTAATTGTTCTGTGCCTTAAATTACGGAATGAGAATATAGTTCCATGTCATCAGTTTAGAAAATTGTCACATTTAATTTTCCATCAGTCTTAGTACTCCTTGCAACTACAGAAGATTCAAGTTTTAAAAAGGAAAAATACCAGAATTCTTTGGACACTTTTTAGCAAGATGCTAATGGGTGAGATGCTAGTGGCAACCAAAGGATTCAGTGACCTTTACTAAGCTTAAGCTAATGAATGAATGCTAACCATAAGACTGAGACAACGGCTAGATGAACTGAAGAAAGGTAAAACTCAATTGTTTAACTTTAGGGGAGGTGGAACATGAGTAAATTGTCCAAAACAGTGGTGTATCCCTTCAAGGTTCTTGGCAGACATGGTGAAAGTGGCACCAAAATGAAAAAAACAAACAAACAAATTACTCTTACAGTATCCTTGTTCTTGTTGAGCATTATTGTGCTTGACTTGCAAAGGTTAGGGATGCGCAAGCGAGATGAGATTGCGTTATGCAAATGAAGTGTAGATTTGTGTGTGAGACATGTTAAAAGTGACTTTGTGTGTGTGTGTGTATTTGTGTGAGTGCGTTGTGCAAATGAGGTGTAGCTTTGGTGCGTGAGCTGTGACTCAACCAATGACACTTGAAAGAATCAGTCTGGAGACATGGAGTGCTGGCTGTTGTGAGGAGCTTAATTTAGATTAGATTCCATCACGAACCCACGTGTGTGTGTGTTTATTTGTGAGTCTGTTTGGTTGTGTGTGTGCGAGTGTGTATGTGTGTGTGTTTGTGTGTGTCAGCCTCTCTGGGGAGATCGCCATCTGTTCCTGTGGCATCATGACTTGATGGTGTTAAAAGGATAGCTTCCTGTTATTCTCTTTCCTCAAAAGTCCTTACAGCTGTTTTTCTCTATGAGACTCTCCTCAAGTTGTATGTGTTTGTGTGTATGTGTGTGTGTTTTGGGGGAGGTGCAGGGAGTGGGGGGAGGAGGGTAGTCCAGAGAGAGAGGAAGTGAGAGAGAGTGTTTGTGTGTATGTATGTGTGCATATATGAGTGTATGGGTATTCAGTTTTTACCACCTGCTTTACATGCTTAAGTCTCTGCATGTCCAGCATTATGATGCTGTGGTTCCTCTGTATTTTGCTATATTCCATGCCTTGTTAACACTATTTCCTTGTAAATGGTCATGGCAATACAGGTTACTGGGCTGAATTATAGAGAAAGAGAGAGAGATAAGGAGAGAGTGTGAAGAGAAAGAGAGAGCGTGTAATTAGGAGAGCGGCAGAGGAATAGTCTATGCGAGGAGAGCAGAAATTAGAGCGAGAGAACAACAGAGCGAGAGAGAGAGAAAGAGGGAGAGATCAAGTGAGAAAGGTTGAGGGCCTCCTCTTGTTTGCCTTGCTGACCCAGCACATTTGGAGTGGCTCCAGCTTTACCAAGTGCAGCCCAGTGGCCCATTATCCTGCCTGCCTTATTCCACCTGAATGAGCAGCTGGGCCTGTGCGATAGAGAGCGGATTACATCCATTTCCATAACACAGCCCAGCTCAGCCGCTCAGCCCGGACACTAAGCACTCAGTCACCAGAGAGGCCACAAACATAATGAACATGGCCGCTGCTGCTGCCACATGAGCACAGGTGATGCTATCTGGAACTGTGTGTGTGTGTGTGTGTGTGTGTGTGAGTGTGTGTGTGACAGCTGTGCGCTTAAAGCCCTAGACTCTCTGGGGGCCAGAGCTGTGGGTGGAAAAATCTACTCTACCTTATGTCAGTCTTAAACCTGTAATAAGTTGTGTGTAGCTGCATAATATAAAATTATAGGGCAGCTTTAACAACGTTCACACTCTTAAATGTATACTAAAAGGAAACAGGCCTTTTAGATACAATTTTGTCTTTTATGTATGTGTGTGTGTGTGTGTGTGTGTGTGTGTGTGTGTGTGTGTGTCTTATGCATACGTGTATGTGTTCTTTATGTATGTGTGTGAGTGTCTTTTATGTGTGTGTGTGTGGTCATTTTAGTCTAATGTCCTGAGACATGTAGTTTGAATAAATGTCAAGACAGAACAGGTAAAACTGCCCAATAGCTGTGTTTAACTGATGTTGCACAGTGGCTTCTTTGTGAATTAAAAAAATGGCTTCATTTTTCAGGACTCTAAGAATCTTTTTGTTCTATTTATGAGTCTGACGGCATCTGTGACTTATTTAGTTCACTTTCTGATGAATGTCCCCAAAAACTGAAGACACAGAACAAAGCAGCCTCTCTAACAGGAGAGCTGGCAGAGACGTAGAGGACAGGCGCTGAGGGACATGTCTCTCATACTTCTCTTATTTCCTGCCAGAGTTCTTTTCAAATGCAGGCCGAGCTTGGATCTTGCCTAATTAGTGGAGCTAAAGGCAGCTTTAGTGGTATCCACTTGTTTTCAGAGTAGATGGGATACGCCAAGGGGTATAACTCTTCCAGGACGCTCTGCCTCCCAATAGTAATATAATTCTGTATGTCATCATGGGGGTACATCTTCATGGCAAACAAAACAAGTGGTGTATTTATAACGAGCGGACTAAAGCGTGTTCCCCAAAAGTTGCATTTGATTAATTGTAGCCATCATAGGATGGTATACACATGATTCAGCTGCACCATGATTTATGGAACGCTTCAGCAAAGGAATGCTAACATTAATCATTTTCTTTGGAAAGCCAAAGAAACAGCCATAGAAAGCTTATATGCATTCTAGAATCTTCCACTGGATCTTGCAATGAAGTTGTTTTACACAATGTAAACTGTAAATGTGTTCCTCTTTTGGCTGAACTTGGACAAGTTGAACGCACAAAGAATCAGAGTTGTTGCAATGAATACAGGCTGTGTTGTTTAAGTGCCTTCTTGGAGAAGAGAAAAGAGGAGAGGTGAGCTGGTAGCCCACTTCTTCCTCCGATGGATTGGCCCACAGAGAAGGAAAAAAGACTGTTGTCATCTCTCTATCATTCTCTCTCTCCCTTTCTTATACACACACATATACACACACACACACAGTGTGAAATTGAGTCGAACGGAGTGTGGGAGCGATGCCGTGATGGATGGGGGCATTTGGAGTCAGGAGTGTCTTTATTGTGATGAAAGGATTCTGGCAGGAGGGTAAGGAGGTGTGCTGGGGTGGGGGAGGGGCTGTTGAATGGTGGGGGATGGTGGCTCATTGTCGAGACTGAGATATCACCAATGTCACTGACGCGAGTGAAAGTGGGTCTAAGCAGTCGAGGCAGCCCTGATTGCCTGTGCTCAGCCTCACTGCCCTGGGTCGAACGTCAAAGAGGAAGGCAAGCGAGCATCGGCGGAGTTCACTCATCCATCACCTCAGGGTGGGGACCCAAAAGCCACAACGCAGTTCTACACAGCGCAGCATAGCCCACCGTAATATGTTGATACTGCAGTGATGAATGGCCATATGTTCATGAGGTAGACAACACCAACACTAGCCTCTGCGAGAGAGCGATGACTCATTTCGACAGCAGAACTGCAAACTGCTGGTGTGAAACTGGCAGCGTGAGCTTGGCAGCGCGCCAGTCACCCCCATTGGCACGCGCCCCCGCTCCACATGAGCCTTCTGCCTGCATTTCCTGTGCCTTCGCTTCCACTAACGAGACTGTCACGGCAGAGAGAGGCTCATCTCCTATGCGTGAAGACCATGACTGTGGCAACAGCCGCACCTGTTCCATGGAGCTCCAACAGTAGACACAGAACAAAGGGTTTCCAACAGTGAAAGGCATGGGTTCAGTTCCTACAGAGCACCCATGCTGAGTGGAGCTGTAACACAACCCTACTACTGGTGTCTCGTACCTTAACGCTCATGCGTAGCCAAGTTCGAGACCTACCTGAGGTCAGTTCCTGTACTCTCCCTCCTACTGATCGCCAGTTCTCTCTTTCTCGTCCTATTTAAGAAAGGTTGAAATATGCATAAATGCAGATTTTAAAAAAAGAAGAAGAAAGAGAATGTGCCATAATATCAGTGGCTGTGGAGGGAAGCAGCTGCTGCATGCATGAAGTAAAAGTAACTGTGGCTCTGAGACCATGAGGGGGTGACCTCCAGTGCCATGGCAGCTGGGCCGAATCGTGTCCAAGCACAGATGGCACAGTGGGCGGCCGGTCGGGAATGAGAGAATGGGCCCGATTGCATGACCTACTCGTGAGACGGAGATGACCTTAAATAGGAAGACTCTGTTTTCATACTGTGTGTGTGTGCGCGCACACGTGTGTGTGTGTGTGTGCAAGACCTTCAGTGAGAAGTATCTAATTACACATTCAAGTGTTTTCTTCCGTGTAAGTCAGGTGTTCACTCATGAAATAGATTGGTCAGCAGTTTGCTTCGTGATGTGGTGCGTGCGTGTCTGTCTTTCTCACTCTCTCTCACTCTGTGTGATGCTAAATGTCAGACGACACAGAATCACAGTAATCAAGGTCAAAATCCCCCTGTAGGTGCATCCTAACAAGCTCACTCCTCCACTGTGTGTGTGTGTGTGTGTGTGCGTGTTTGTGTGTGTGTGTGTATGGGACTCATTTGTATTTTATGAATCAGTGGGTAAAATCTGGGTTTTTGGAGCAGAGTGGAGGCTTCAGCGGCTGTCAGCTCCTTTGTGACAGTGAATAGCAAAGCAGCCTTAAAAAATGAGCGCGCTGGTGTGCTATTCTGAGCCCGAGCTCCAACCAGCCGGGCAGGAGACTGCATTCATCTCCTCCTGAGGTAGAGGCACCTCCTCTCCTCTCCCCTCACAGTTCTTCCCAAGGAGCCGTTAATTCTCTTCCATGGCCCACACAATGCAGCCAAAACCACATCTTTCACGGTCCCATCCCATGCCGGTCCCATCACTCGCTCACTACATTAGCTTGAGGAGCAGCCAGCCCCTGTGTCTTACTCATTCTCACTCACTCATGCTGTTTCTAAACACACAGACAACACACACTTCATTTTCCCATTACAAGTTAGGACGTTTGTCTGGGCAGTGAGTAGAGCTACACTTCTGCAAAAAAAGAATGACACCTCCAGAGCAAGACTCAAAAAACATAAAGCGGAATCCTCCTCATCCTCTCTGCCCTCCTCTTCCTCTCCCTTTCCCCTGGAGGACTAAAATACGGAACTGAACCGTACCACCAGCGCTGAATGGCGCATAAACTGGTACATAGGTCTCAAGGAGACGTATCCAATGAGCCCTTGACCACCCTTGTGTAGTGTAGTGCCACCTAAACAAACATTTCTTATACTGGCTGTTTTTTTGGGATGTTAATTTCCATCAACGATTTTGGGGACACTGACACATGGGGCTAATGAAACCTGGTGTGCCATGTAGCCCTACTAGGCTCACAGCTATTTTGGTTTGCAGGGATATCTTCATCCCTTGTGCTTGATTACTCAAGCAATTATGATAAAGAAGAAATTCAGACTGTAAACATGTGCACTATGTGTGTGTATGTTGAAATGTATGTATAACTCATAGGGGCAAATCTGTTAGACTTGAGGTTCAATATGTGTCATGAGTATGAATAGACGTTTTTTTTCTTCGGGTTGGCACATGCAGTAATGTGTAACAGTCGTATTATGTACCCCTAGACTGTACATCTAGTTTGTAATAGATATGGATCACATATGCGTGAACATTTGCTGTCATTTGTAGGTGAAGATTTGTACACTGATTTAGGACAATGCTCTCCATCTCTCCCTCTCCTTCCCTCTCTCTCTTTCACATACACCCACACACACACATACACACACGCGTACACACAAACTTCCCGCCGGACCTATGGGAAACGGGAAGGAATAATTGATTAGCACAGACACCCCTTATTTCCCTCTGGGGACGCATATGTAATCATACAAAACAAAGCGGACCAGCTCTGTCTGTGTGGAAGGACCCAGTGTATGCCTGTATGTGTGCGTTTGTGTGTGTGTGTGTGTGTGGAGACAGGTGACTAGAGAGAGAGAGTGTGTGTGTGTGTGTGAGAGAGAGAGAGATAGAGAGATGTAGGAGACATGAAAAAATGCCTACTCACAGACGTCAGTCAAAATCATACCCATTTTAACCTTTTAGATATAGTGAGATGTTTTTCCATGTGGTGAGGTCAGGGCGTTTTCATCACTGTGCATACTGGTCTAACCACCACCCTCCATTCTGCACTGAGTCATCTGGAGAAACAGGGGAGCTACGTCAGGATGTTCTTCATTGACTACAGCTCAGTCTTCAACACAATAATACCGGACGTTCTGATCCCCAAGGGATCCCCAAGGGGCTCCCACTATCCACCTGCACCTGGATTAAAGACTTCCTGGTCAACCGACCCCCGCAGGTGAAACTGGGTCATCACCTCTCTTCCACCCACACTCTCAGCACCGGCTCCCCCCAGGGCTCTGTCATGAGCCCATTTTAACCTTTTAGATATAGTGAGATGTTTTTGCATGTGGTGAGGTCAGGGCGTTTTCATCACTGTGTACACATCTCCATGTTTTTTCCCCTCAGCGATACAGTTGTTTTCCACTCCAGTCTGATTAACATCCTCCATTCTAGCATACAAACACGTGTGATGTGAACTCATGCATGTGCGTCACTATAAACATCCTCAACTCACTGAACACACATGCAAAATAATCCTCTCACTGACACACACTATGTGTTCATTTTTTGAAATTGGTCCAGTCCCATCACCATATTGCATAATGGCAATCATCTTCTGCAATGATTTTTTCACACACACGGATACTAATTCTCTGCTTTCACACATTTGTGCATGCATGCATGCACATACACGCACGCACACACACACACACACAAACACATTTGCCTTCTCATGGAATTAAATGGGAGTTACTGGCTTCAGTAGCCAGTGAGAGTATTACATGGGAATCGTGTAGGTGGTTAAATCAAGGAGACAAGGAGAACAGCAAAAAAAGAAAGAAAGAAATGAAACTACCCCCCAAAAAGTAAACATAACTGAATTCACTGTTTTCCTAGATGGCACACATCGCTTTATTGGCTCTGAAATGGTGTCTGGTAGGAAGCTCTAAGAGGCCATCCACATCCCGTTTCCCGTTTTTTGCGGGTTGAAAAAAAATCTGTGTCCACATACGAGCCGGAGCGAAAAATATCTGCGTCCTCACGACAACGGAACACTGAATGAAAACGATGTAATACATATTCCACATCTATATGTGATGCTGTAAACAGATACAGCCAGAGCCACAGACACACCAACACCAGAGAGCGCATGCGCGTAGAGCTCAAACACAACTCTGTTGTCCTCCATTGTTGTTTTTACCGCTTGTTGTGTGCCAAGGTCTTCACTGCTTTTCTGGTCATGTGACAGTGACAGATTGGTGACGGCATCGTTTTCAAAACGACTGCTGTGTCCACACAGCAACAAAACGACTGCGTTTTCCACTCTGGAACCCCGTTTTCAAAACACCGGCGGCGTGTGGATGCAAGGCCAAAACGCAAAGAAACTTCTCTGCTTTAACAGAAAAACGTTGCCGTGTGGACGGCCTCTGAGTCAGGGGAAGTGTCATTTTGGAGCTCAATGTGCCATTTAGATCTGCAGCACTCACAGGGCCCAGATACAGCACTGTCTGCCATCCATTAGCTATCTGGGTCTGCATATCACAAGCCCTCAACTCTTCCTAATGATTCCCTGTGTGTCTCACTGTCTGCTGGTGTGTCCTTGTGTGGTGTGTGTGACTGAGTGTGTGTGTGTGTGTGTGTGTGTGTGTGAGTGAGTGTTAATGTGTGTGAAAGAGAGGGGGGGAAGGGAAAATAAGTCTTAATGTGTGTTTTTGTGTGTATGTATGTGTGTGATAGTAAATGTGTTTTCTCATGCAGCTTGCATCTGGTTTTTATTTATTTAGCTTCTGGAGGAAACAGCACTTCCTCACTGATCTGCCTTAAGAAGGCCCTGAGTGCTAAGGTGAAGGTGGCCAACACACACACACACACACATAGAGAGAGACATACACAACCACACACGCAAGCTGTACCCCTCCCCACCCTAATCCGCACTCATACCCAGATGCAGCCAGATGCAGCCACTGAACCCAAATGAGTAGTTAGCCCCAGTTTCATCAATCAACATTCCATGTGTTTCATTAACTTCAGATTAAAGATGACATTGATTTTTCATCCCTCTGTTCCACACCTTCCTGATTTATTCTGAAATGTTTGTATGGAATTCAGCGCAGCAACATCAAAAGGCTCCAGTCCTGTCGTTTTACTCAAACCCCAATATCATTTTCCACAGGAGGCTGCTGCAGTAACCATCTGACCTAGTTTCTAACCAACCAAATCAAATGTTCTGGTTCTCTTCTGTTCTTAGTCTAAAAACACACTACTGAGCCACACACACACAAACATACACACAAATCTCACACTGAGCTTTTAAAGTAACAGCAGTGCTCTCACACACATTGTTTGCTTGTTTGCTTGAGGTCTGCAAGGATTGGTGTTTGTCTCCAGGGCTCTTTCTTTTTCACACTCTACAGTGTTCTCTCTGTTTACCCTTCCCTAACCCCCCCCCTTATCTCTCTCTGACTCTTTCTCTCTCTCTTTTTCTCATTCACTGGCTACTTCCCCCTTTCTCTCTCTCTCTCTCTCTCTCTCTCACACACACACACACACACACACAAAGCACTTCCACTCACACATCATATTACAGTACATTTCCGATGCATACGGAGCCATACCCCTCCCCCATCGGGTGAAAGAGCACTATACAGCACCGCTCTCGCCAACCTGAAGAGAGGCATCAAGGCCGAAAAGGAGGAGCACAAGAGAAGGATGGAGGAGCAGCTCAACAACCCCCGGCAGGTGTGGCAAAGCATACAGTCCATCACCAACAGAGGCTGTGCTGGGACACACAGGGACTCAGACGTGGCACTGGCAGAGGAGCTGAACAGCTTCTTTGCCCGCTTTGAGTCCCAGGTGCAACACTCAGCCCCACCACCCCAATCCCCGCTACAATCCACATCTACCTCCAGCACACGCCGCCCCCCCCCCCCCCTGCACCTGGATTAAAGACTTCCTGGTCAACCGACCCCAGCAGGTGAAACTGGGTCATCACCTCTCTTCCACCCACACTCTCAGCACCGGCTCCCCCCAGGGCTCTGTCATGAGCCCACTTCTCTACTCGCTCTACACATCCGACTGCAGTCCCACACACCCAGAGAACATCATTGTCAAATTCGCCGATGACACAACCGTGGTGGGGCTGATAACAGGGGGATGGCTTACAGAGATGAGGTCCTGAAACTTGGTGAGTGTTGTGCAACTTGGCACTGAATATCACTAAGACTAAGGAGCTCATCCTGGACTTCCAGCGGAAAAGAGCCGCCCCTGCCCCCTTTACATCAACGGCGAATGTGCGGAGCGAGTGGAGTCCTTCAAATTCCTCGGGGTCCACATCTCTGCAGACCTCTCCTGGTCAGCCAACACCTCAGCTCTGGTCAAAAAGGCCCAGCAGCGGCTACACTTCCTGAGGGTGCTCAGGAGGGAGCAACTGCACACTAACTTGTTTGTGACCTTCTACCGCTCCACCATTGAGAGTATGCTGACCTACGCTGTGTCAGTGTGGCACTTCTTTTTCTTTCTCTTGTGCCACCACTCTCTCCCTTTCCATCACTATCTCTCTGATTCTCTCTCTCTCTGGTGCAGAGCAGTCCCTTCAACACTTCACTCTAATTATAGCACCCCCCCCATCCTCTCTCTGCCTCTCCCTCTGTCTCTCTCTCTGTCTCTCTCTCTCTCGATCCCTCCCCCTCTCTCTCTTCCTGTCTGCCTCTCCCTCTGGTTCTGTCCTTTGCTCCCTCTCGCCCCGCATCTCTCTTTTCCTTTCTTTCTTGCCCTTGACCCCACCCACTCTCCTCCTCTTTTTCTCCCTTACACATCTCTCTGTCCCACTCTGCCCCCCCCCTCTCTTTCCCCCTCTCTCTCCTCCTTCTGCAGTCCTGTGGTGGGCCAGGTCTATGTGGGGGGAGGTTGGTGCTGGGGCTCAGGCAGAGGCTCTAGTATCTAGTGCTGCACTGAGGAAATGCTGCAGTCTGGAGGAGCACTCACATGAGTACACACACATCTACACCACACTACAGAGCTCTCCACAACCCCCCCCCCCCAACAAACATAGTCATCAAGCAGCCC
>JAIFZK010000005.1:6670000-6740000 GCA_027481765.1 Tenualosa thibaudeaui
GCTTTGTGTGCACTTTTTGATATCTTGACCAAACACAGTCACAGAGAGCAAAACAAAAAACAAAAGAGTGGCCAAATATGACATGGGTCTCACATGCATCTGAAGACTTACACATGTCATATACAAAGCTTATCATCAAGTGTGTGGTCAAGAGCTTGCTTATAAATTCCATTCTTAAATTATACGTCTTTAACTTTCAGAAAATAAGATACAGCTACATACTGTGCCTTTTTAGAGGTACAAACCTGGGCCAGAAGACTCGAGTGTGCACAATGTCACCTCTTCAATATGTTTGTTTTAAAAAGTCCACATATGGTGCAAAATTACAACACATTTTAATAGGTTAGGTGCTTTAGGAATCAATTCTAATTGTGATTGTGATGAGAGTCTGTGGCCTAAATTTGAGCCATATGCACAGTTCTGCGGATATCAGGAAACCTCTGCCAGCTTGCTTGCAGATGAATCAACGTGTTGAATTGACAGCAGAACAATTGGCAGCGACAGCAGTCAGTTGGTATGGTGGTCAGTTCTCTCAAGTCAGCCTAGTGTGAGTGCACTACTGGACAAAATAAAAGGAACTCAACCATGCCCCTATTTTCTCACAGTGTTCACCAAAAGTGATCAAACCTATATTTTTGTCTGTGTGTGTTTACATTTAATGGGCCATGATTATTTGTTTTAGCACACTGTTGTTTGCATGGAAATGGACTGAGTGCAAAGAGTTTTTCCATATGGGCAGATCTAGCAGGAATCCTCTCCAGGATGCTCTGTTATCCGGAGAGTGGCAAACCCGTCTCTGCTCTCACATAAATCACAGTGTAAGCTGCTTGGCAGACGGGTATGTGTGTGTACGTGTGTGTGTGTGTTGTGTCGTGCGTTTCCGTGGCGAGTCTCTAAGCTGCCGTATTTCTCCTGCTCATTGTTGTTAGCGCTTGTTAGCCTAGGCTGTTTCTGTTTGCCTGTCAGTTGGGTTAGGTTTTAGGGTTCACCTTTGCCTGGGAAAAGCAAACAACAAAACAGACTCTGGCAGCACAAGCTCTCTTTGTCTATGTCTATGTCTAGAGGCATAGCAGTGAGATGAATCCATAGTTCTTCCACTCCTACTCTCTCCTCTCTATTCTATTCTCTCCTCTATTCTATTCTCTCCTCTCTATTCTCATGTGCAGAACTACTAGCACTTTTCATTTAACATTTACCTCTTCATTTCAACAGCTCTTGTTTAAGAGCAGGGCTGTAGTCTGTTTGATACACAGGTATACGCTGTATAACCACTTAAAAAGTTCTTGGGTTTGTGTACTGTATATCTAGTAAAACATCTGCAGTCTGCAATACTGACAATACTGTAATAGTACAAGAAAGTATACTACCCACCGCAGTCACAGACAGTATACCCACTGCAGGAAACTAGACTACAGCACTGCTTAAGAGATAGCAGGGAATTAATGATGCTCACACACAAACACACACACACGCCATTTCTCTTCTCATCCAGCATAATTCTGTGTTCCATGAGAATCCATTTTACATAATGAGTGAAAATGTTGAAATAATGACTTCAATAGGGATGTGACACTGATCATCAGTGACAGCTCTCATCACTGATTCAGTCTGTGGAAATGAGCTTTTTAGACTCATATGGTCTTCACTCAGCTAATTTATGGTCACCTTGCTAAAATAAACAAAAAATTTGTTTTTGCCCACATCATCCAAAAAAGTATTTTAGTTTAGTTTTTGTAATTCTTGAAAAACCTGAAATTTTTTTATTATTATTATTTTAGCAAGGTGACGTTATGTATCTCTTGATCCCGCGGCGTGAATCACCAATACACTGAAGAAACATTGCTGTAAGTCATCTAAGCACAGCACAATAGCATTGTGAACAGGGCACACTACTGACAGATCTGGATCAGAACCAGGCCCAGATTCATACCAGACCTGGGCCATATATCTCACCCAAGTGAGCTCCTTTCAGTAGTGCTGCTGTAAGATGATACTCAAGAGAACATCAAAGTAATCTCTAGATAAGTTTCAGCTATATACACCACTGTACTCTAATTGTACACACAAATTAGGTTGCGTGTGTGTGTGTGTGTGTTTCTGATAATGCCTTTAAATGTGTGCCTTGTAATATGGCCTCCTCTAGGCCATAATGTGAACCACTGATGACCTTTGTGATTTCAAATTCACTCTTTAAACAAAGAAACTGAATATGTGGAACAATGTCAGGGTTGGCAGAATTTAGCATATAGGGACTGAAAAGTTAGGAGACATGTAGGCTGAGTAGGCATTGGATCTGTACAGCTATAGCCTTGAGCAAGTCAGCGCTGCTGTGGGGATGTCCCTCCAACATTAAAAGCTTACACAGACCTTTTCCTTCATAGTTGCTAAGTAAGGAAGCCATTCATCACTTAATGGAACAATCATCCAGCTGAGACCACCGCTGTCCTGCATGGAATCCTCTTAACGGCCTGTCTCTTTTCTTCCCTGCACTTTCTGTTGCCGATTTACTGCTGTGTCTGCCCACGCTGTGCCAAGTGCAGATGACTGCTGGGGAACGAGGGACAGAGGCCTTGACTGTGCAGCCTCTCTTTAATTGTGCACGGATGCAGTGCAGTGGCACTAGGTAAACACAGCCATCTGTTGCTGCCAGGTCAACAATGGCGCGGGCATCCGGGCATCCAAGCATCCCAGCACTGCTATCATATTAATGATATATATATATTATGACACTGGGAAAGGAGACTGGCATGTGTAAATACACAGGGCAGGACAGAACAGCAAGAATGTTGGACCAAATCATAATTTCAATGTGATCCAGAGTTGGGATTTTCTTTTTCAGTTTTAATGTAGATACAGAATTCATTACTATTTGATTAGTGGTATAAGCACTGGGTTGGTAACATCCTTCTGCTTCTACAGTGACAGTGAGGGTTAGCCTGAGCTATAGATCACTTACAGACCTTTTGTGCATTCACCTGACTGTGCAGCCAATCCAGGCAGTTTGTAAATCAGCATTTTATGTGCTGTGCCACGTGGATATGGCAGATTCACACGTTGTGTGTAGAAAGGAAATGGTAAAAACATCACATGGAAGTGTCATGTGTCATGTGTTTGCATGTGGTAGATTTGCCTATGCAGACATGCCTGATACCTGGCAGGGGGGGTTTCTCCATCCACTCCATCCCATCTCACTCTTTCGCTACATGCCACAACTACTGAGTTGTGTTCATACTTGGCAAACAAAAACACATCTAAACTTGAGTGTTTTAACTTGAGTGTTAATTCCAGATTTCTTCAATTTACCTACCTTTATGGTTTAGAGATGGTAGGCTATTGGTTGGGAATTGGATGAGAGTTAGTCACATTCATTTATTCTCTTATGTTATTTATAGGCTAGTAAACACAACAGTCTTATTTTGTATGTGTTAACACACTGCAGAACAAGGTTACTTTTATGTAAACCAGAAAATGTTCATGTCTGGGCTGTTAGGGTATGTGGTTTTGTGTCATTTTCACATGTCTTACATGGGTGTCTTCTTCTTGACTTTATGTCTTCTGAACAATTTCCATTTACTCATGAAAAATCAAAGCAATGGAAAGATTTTTCAAATGTACTGTTACAACAGCAACAACAATAATAATAATAATGAAACTCTAATAGTGAAATAATATTTTGTTAATTAAAGTTAATTACTTTCATTGGGGCCAATTGGGGTCTATCTTTTTGTCTCGTTTTTATATCATGCTTGGCCCATTGTCAAATCCATGGTTCAGGTCATACAACTTATCACTCACGTCATACCATAGGAACTCTTCCTAATGTGGTTGGAGTTATTACTCAATGAGTAGCTTAACTGGTGTGACTAAACACGACTCTGTATTGTTAATGGTCGTAGTGGCATAACGCGCTTAAATGCGTCTTGTCATTCTGCCTTTGTGGTCTTCAAGTCATTCACTTCTCCGTGTTTGGGACAGTCAGAGCGGTATCTCCCTCGCTCTAGGCGTTGTTTTACACGCGGGGACCAACTCCCTCTGATTGGATTTGGTGGTTTCACGGGATTCTTTCTTCAGTCACTTCACCACCACATATTAGAAGAAACTAATATTTTACACTGCGCTGCCATTTATAAAACTGGCTCGGATGGTGAATGAAGAGGGGAAGACAAAACGCTCCGCTGTTTTGAGAGCTATTTTGGGTCACCGCATTGCTTTTACTCCGAAGACAGCCACGTTACAAGAAGGGAACTGCAGCCCATAGTATTAGAATCATTGGGCGTCGGACATCGCATTTCACGCATTTATGAGGTCCCAAGCTTTTCTTTGTCTTAGAGTTTTGCGAAGACACCAAGCGAGTAACAGCAAAGGAAGATGCCATTTTCTAATATGTTGGAGTAGACATGGAGGAACAATTGCATCGAGCGCAGGTGGATAGATAGGTGCTACATTGTCTCACACGAAGCTAACAAAGAAACTACGTCAAAAAAAAAACCAAACAAACAAAAAAACATCAAGAAGCTACCAACCAACACCGTCTCTTTTTCTGACCAGCATGTGAAACTTCCAGAATGGATTGGACTGGCATTTCAGTGGTGTTGAAATGCTTTGATACTAAATTGATTTTAAATTTTAATCCACATTTTAGATTTTAATTTAAAAAGTTTGATTTCCATTGACCGCAAAAATGCAGGGAGCTTTCCCCTCCTCCCAAGCCTTGTACATCGGGATGGAGGTGATAATTGCTGTGTCTTCAGTCATCGGAAACGTGATGGTTGTATGGGCTGTAAAAATTAACAAGTCGTTAAGAGACACCACGTTCTGTTTCATCGTTTCGCTAGCCCTGGCTGACATTGCAGTGGGTGCTCTAGTCATTCCGCTGGCCATAACCATCAGCATCGGACTCCAAACTCACTTCTACAGCTGTCTTATGGTGGCTTGCACGGTACTAGTCCTGACGCAAAGTTCCATCCTTGCTCTCCTGGCAATAGCTATTGACCGCTATTTAAGAGTCAAGATCCCGACCAGGTAACGAAAACACCAAGAACAGTTTGTCTTTTAGGTTGCAGTAATTGCTTTAGTTGAGCTTCTAGCAAACAGCATACACCCTACAAAGATATACAGTGACGGGGTTGCAAATTGTCAAGCGTAAAGCATAAAAATGGAGGTGTATGACAGCACGTTCTGTAACAGCGCGCAATGTGTCGTTTATAGACTTAAGCGCAGGCTGGTTTGCGTAGATTGTAGCTGCGGAAGTGTGGTTCACCAAGGCGCAGATGTCGGAGCGCAAATGCGCCACTGACCTGCACGCGGACCAGGGGATTAAATTTTTTGGGGGTAAATATGCCCACAGTATATTAGCAAGTCATAGATATATCAAGTTAAAGATTTCAAGAAGTCATTCATTGCTTTTTAATTCGGACATGAAATCAAATAGTCATCAAATAGTAATGATGGTAATGACCAAAACAATGTCGCCTTAACCACATAGTCTCCTGCTATTTCCACATTCCCAATGGCATGGTTGATTGTAATTATTGTGAAGACCCTTACTTTAGCGGGATTATTGTAGCAGCAATATAACTTGCAGGACATTATTTTTGTGTTTTGTGTTTGTGTTGTTTTGTGGCCTTGGTTAATAGATGACTGACAACCATGCTCACCCTACACATTTATTGGGGAGGGTAGAGAAAGCAGTCTAACTATGCTCTGTACTGGAGAAGAACATTTACATTTATGCATTACGCTTTTATCCAAAATGAGTTACATTTGTCAACCATCAATTAGTTCAGGGTCAGTCTCCCATAGAGCAACGGTGGGAGCTGGGATTCAAATTTACATTGTCCAGGCTACTACTTAGCCAGGTTTGTTAACAACTACACCGCCACCACCCCAGACACAGACACAGATACCCCCAGAACATGATCAAATCTGAATTATAGCTGTTTCTATTCTCATAAGCCGCCTGCACCTTGCCTCCCATGTCCAGCAGTATAGGCTATGTGGGGTCAAATGCCCCAGCACCCACACCATAAGGCCATAACACAGGAAATTGGTAGTGATGTGTAACCACAATTGAAAATTACTATTACCATCGTAGGGCATGTATCCGATGTGTGAAGTGCAGTCAGTGTGTGTGGCTGTGTAAGTTGGCTTCCTATAAACTAGGCATTGCTCTTACAGTGAATTACAGTTTTCAAGGGCACTGTAATACATACAGTATCACACACACAATTACTTAAATCAGACAGACTAAGGTGTTTAGTATGCAGTGGAGAAAACTTGGCTACTGTCAGGACAATACATTACCACTACATACTGGGCACCATGGATTACAGAAGCAGTTAACACTGTCAATAGTACAGGAAATGAAGTCTGTTTATTGAAGGACAGAGCTGGTGAATGGGCAGTTAAACCAACTTTTATTTCCATTTATGAAGGACATGAATGTATGTGTGTTTGTGTCTGTGTGTGTGCGCGCGTGAACAAGGTAAATGCATGTTCGCAAAGAAACCACATGGGAAATTGATTCTGACAAAATAAAGAGCATGAGTACTATAGATGCATGCCTGCCATCTTTCACATTAGTGCACCAACCTGAGTTGATACCCGTGTTGTCTCTAGTGCACGAAACCATGTACAACATCTGACCACTCATCTCCGATGCAGAATGTCGGGAGCTGATGCAACCCATAACCCCATGACCCAACATAAGGTACAAAAAAACATCAACCTGGCCAGCTCAGGCATGAAACAGTCATCAATTTTGAATGTACAAAAAGCCTTTGTGCTACAAACACTCGTGAGCTGTTTTCTGTATAGGGGTTGTCCAGTGTTGTGTTTGACTAAGGACTTCATAGTGAGAGAGGGGGGTTGCGGGTCCATTAATTTGTAATTACCACAACAGAATGTTTAATTTGTAGAGTGCTTTCTCAGCCATGAAAGTTGCCACAACCTTAATTGCAGAACACAGTCCTGATGAAGACAGACGTGTCTGAGTGGCGAATTTGTGTGTAGTGTAGTGAGGCGGAGAAGTGTGTGCCATCACTCTGCCATCACTCTGCCACCAGCTCTGATGAAGCTTAGATACACAATGACTGAGCGTCACACTGGTTGGTTTGCACAAGGGTACGTGAAAGAAAATGGGATAGCCATCATTGTTTAAAGATCTTGTCCAAAGGTCTGGCAGATTAAGAGGCTGTGTGTCATAGGAACAAGTGTGGATGTTTCAACACTGGGCCAGTAAAGGGCAGACAATGAAACTGTGTATGGGGGGTGGGGCAGCTCTGTAAGAAAAAGAAGAAATCCATTCTGTGGTGTCAGAGAGAGAAGTGGCTCATGTGATTATAAAATCAAATTGACTTGAGAAAAGAACCACTGAAACCCGATTAGGAACCACCCAAAACACACAGGAAGGAAAGACTGTCTATCTTTTGGAGACATGCATTCAAGAAGGCAGATGAGCAAAGGCCCTTTCATTCAGCAACTGCAAAAAGTGATTTTGTAGGTATGTGGATAGGGAGGTTGGTAGGTAGGTAGTTTGCTTTTTGTGGGCCTTTGATTTTAAAGCTTTTCCCCCTCCCCCACTCTGATATGATTCTGCAGGAGTGTGATGCATTTTGGACTTCTCCAGCACTGGCTGTTAAATATGAACAAGACTGCAACTGTTGGAGGAATTAGCCAGTTAGGCACTGTGATGGTTTGTTGTGCCATATCCCAGAGAGGCTAAGTGCCCACTGACATCGTCTTCCATTAGTTGTTGATGCCCTAGCTATAAGAAAACCCTGAAGGATGAAAGACAAAGGAGAACACACCAAGCCTTATCTGATGAACCTGGTAGTGAGTGAAGCACAAACAGTATAATGTTTTTCTTGTGAAAAACAAGGTTATGCCCATCTAATCTGATTAGTGATCTATGGAGCTGCATCAGTGGTAATATTAGAGCCTCTGTTTGTGTGCTGCTGCATGAATGCAATTCACTTTTCATTCCCCACAACAATTATGAGAGTCTGGCACAGCTCCACTTTTAACTCTCTGCTCTTACACTGTATGTCTAGAAAATGGAGATTTCAGCTCAAGGCAAAAGCAAAATCAATTGGTAATGATGAGAACTGACTCCAAGAAAAATTGAAAGAAAAAAAAAGGAAAAAATAGGTTGCATTCAAAACATCCAATGCAAATTCTTGTGTGCACACATCACAAATAGTTTGTAAAAATGTAAGCTTAATGTGAGGAGAAAAAGTTGTGAAATAATTTTGGTATATAACTTGTAGCACAAAATAAAATAGTTTTTGTTTCTTTATGTGTGTAAATGACTGCCAGCTCCTGTTTTTAATTTCTTGAGTTTGACAGTTGCCTTAATTCTTCTGAGATGAGGGACCAGCCTCCAGTCAGAATTTGCCTCCCTGTCCATTGAAATGTGTTATTACTCAGTTATTACTCAGTTATTTTACAATGGCTGCACAGTGAAATGAGTCTGAGTTGTGAATCAGAGGAAAAGCTTTTATTTTTGCCAGCAAGAAAAGCAAGTTTGGCCCGGCCTCTAGCCAAGGTTCTGAAATGGATTGCAGGAGCTCTGCTGTCCCGCTCTCCCGTCTATGCAGGGATCATGCAGCCAATGTATGCCCTGCTAACAACTCCATTTACTGCCCCTTGGGATGGGCAATTAGACTAAACAGTAGTGCGAAATGCTCTGATGGATCAGCAGAGCTAGAAATAACTGACCCAAGGGACAGTCATACAGGAAGCGTGCTAAATGAACCACTCCTTCTCCTTAAAGACTGTAAAAGCCACATGCACCAGGGAGATGGTCAGTAGCATTATCTATTACAAGGACAAGGCAGATTGTTCAATAATCTTTATCTATCTTCATTACTTGGGCATATATTCACTTTGTGCCATCCATTTAAAAAATGCAAAATTCTAGAAATCATGGGTAAGAGATTGTAGACATTTTTGTTTGCAAGTTCAGAGATCGGATTCAGTAAGAGTGCATGCTTAAGAAGGCTAACAGCGTGTGTGTCTGTAGAAAACATGTTTGAGAAGGTATCAGTGTGTGTAGGCCTATCCTTTGAAAATGTGCTTAAGACAGCTAAGAGGGTGTGTATGTTCAGTGAAAATATGGTTGTAGAGGAAAGAATCACAGTTTGTGTTGTCTGAGAAAACAAGTTCAAGAAGGCTAACAGTGTGTGTCTGTTTGTTCCAGCTACAAGCGGGTGGTGACACCGCGGCGTGCTGGTATGGCAGTGGTGGTGTGCTGGACTGTGGCCTTCCTGGTGGGCCTGACACCCATGCTGGGCTGGAACAACAGGCACAACCTGCATCACCGCAGCAACGGCTCCCTTGGCGACGACCTCGTCATCACCTGCCAGTTCGAGAACGTCATCAGCATGGACTACATGGTCTACTTCAACTTCTTTGGTTGGGTGCTGCCGCCCCTGTTGCTGATGCTGGTCATCTACACGGAGATCTTCTACATGATCCACAAGCAGCTCAACAAGAAGGTCACCACTAGCCACACCGACCCCAACAAGTACTACGACAAGGAGCTGAAACTGGCCAAGTCGCTGGCTCTGGTGCTCTTCCTGTTTGCTGTCAGCTGGCTGCCGCTGCACATTATGAACTGCATCACACTCTTCTGTCCTGTGTGCCACAAGCCCATGTACCTCATCTACATCGCTATCCTGCTGACACACGGCAACTCGGCCGTCAATCCCATTGTCTACGCCTTCCGCATCAAGAAGTTCCGCACTGCCTTCCTCAAGATCTGGAAGCAGTACTTCTGCTGCAAGGAGGCGCCTCTACCTGAGACTCAGCCTAGCGAGAGGCTGAACAACCATGAAACGCCCTCGCAGATCCCCCCACCAACCACGCAGCCCGTGCTGACACAGCCCACCCCACCACAGCCCGACCCATCGCCACTTCAGGCTGATTCAGCACCAGGGCAGCCTCTGGAACAAAACAATGTCTGATCCAGGACCTGTAAACAGACACACAGACTTACTACAGTAAGACCACACAATGAATATAAACACACACATATAGTCTTATATACATACATATATACAAACACATAGTCGCATACATACAGATTTATACTCACACAAATATTGTATATAAACACACGCACACATACACAAACACAGTTACACAGGTGTGTATACACACACACACACACAGAGATGCACAGTTACAGGCTGGTACTCTTTTGAATGCAAATCAGAAGTCCTCAAAATGCTGCTGACTGCACTTCTTCGGTTCTTCGATCAGGGTTTGATCACAGCTGTCTGTCAAGAGAATGGAGTTAATGGAACTAAACACTGGAATGTGGAATATTATTGATTGGCAGCTGATTCTACAACATTTCGGGCCCTGATGTGACTGAAATCCTGTCAGGAGCTGTTAAGCAGAAGACTTTTCTGAATGGGAGTTTATAACGGACATCCCTGAAAAAGAGCTAAAGTATACATTATGTAGGCTACTAAACATAACTGACCCCCGAGGGCATATTTCCACTAGCAGACTTGGGGAGGATGCACCCCAAAACATGATGGAATAATCTGAATTTGATGCCAAACGTGCAATATCTCAGAGTAAAGGCAATGCCAGCTTTCTGGACATTTCTTGCTTGCCATTAGAGAGAATATTCATTCATGAGGACATGTTTTCATAATAGTGAATCATTGCAAAAAAATGTGAATGTAATCATACAATGTTGTTCAAAAAGATAAAAAAAGAACAAATAGCAACTGGGAGTATTCCCTCAGAGTAGGCTAGGTCTTGCTGGTTAGCCCATGATGCCTCAGTGAGAGGCAATGCTGGGATGTGCTGTTTCCCAGCCAGTTTACATGGATCCATTATGGAAGAGATAGCCCAGGATGTGTTTGTGTGTGTGTGTGTGTGTGTGTGTGTATATGTGTGTGTGTGTGCATGTTTTTGTGTGTGTATTTGTGTGCTCACATGCGCGTGTGTTTACAAAAAGGAAGGAGGGCCCATTCTTGCTAAATTTGAGTTTAACCCAACAGGGACGAGCACAAAAAATAAATAAACAAACCAAGGACCTCTTATGAGACTGAAAGAGAAGATGGAGGAGACAAGTACTCTCTCCTCTGATGGCATACATGTCGGAGTGAAAGTATTTGTTTAGGATCATTGGTCTTATATTACTGCAATGTAATTAGAGGTGTGTATTTAAGAGAGAGGCTTACTGAGGCTTTAACAGTATTAATCTGGACTGCATCCAAGTCTGTAAAAATGATGATCAGATACCGTACTTGTGCAGCTTCTTCATTTCTAATGCAGTATAACAGTCAGACTATTGATTGTTTTTCAACAACACTAAATCAATCACATCAATTTCCCTCTTTCATCTACTACAGCCACTGATATAGATTGTCACTTCCTGCTCTTTTGGAGAAAAAAAAAGAATGGCGACTCATGTGATAGTTTATTGATTTACCACAGGTAATTAATACAAAGAATAGTTGACAATCCCTTTGGAGCTTGGAGCTACAGCTCTTGTAATACATTTTGTCCTGACTTTTCTTTTGTCCCTTCAGAAGTGATCTTATGAATAATGGTCAGATGTACATCACTCAGATGGCTTTGTATGTTATCTCCAAGATGTCAATGGAAATTCAAACAATTCCAGTAGCATCTCCTGAGAACCAGACATGTAGATACATAATACTGTAATCATATGATTCTGTCCATCTACCATGGTTCAATGCACTGAAATTACATGTGCCACTGTACTGTCAAACCTGAGTCAGATATAAAGACGCCATGTGTACACTTATTGCATTTTGATAAGGTATTCAAAAAAAAAAAAAACTATGGAGATACAATCATTCTGTGCATCTTGTCTTTGTTTATGTCTGAATGGATGGGAACATTAGGCTTCCCATTGTTATTGTCAATCTCTCTGTTCGTTCAGTGCAGGTAAAAGAAAGAAAACTGATGATATCAGACTGATGATGAACCAATATCTGACAGTTCTCCTCAAGACAACCATGCAGAGAGCTCTTTATGTGATCTGGATATAAGGTGAATCTGGGTCAGGTGTGGGGATAGCTTCTAGATCAGAACGACCAGCTAGCCTTAGACTCTGTGTGTAACTCTGGTTTTGAGCGTAGTAAACAGGAGCGATGATTAGCTATCCTCTGGAGCAGATGTGCCAGTGAGTTTGGAGAAGAGGCCAGAGAACGATTTCCTGTCCCTCTACATGCAGGAGCCCATCTTTTTGAGTACACAGCTGGCACTGGCCACAGGAAACGCTAAATCAGAAAACAGTAAATGTTGCTCTGTGTGTGGGGGCTTTGGAAGGGGCTCATGGAACTTGACTTTCATGACAGAAAGTTGTGGGTTAATTTCCAGTCTGCTCCTACAACGCCCCTGGCCTCTACTCTACTTATTCTAAAATTAGCAGTTGCAGGTTCTTGAACATTTTTAGAAAATCAACTTCTAGCTCCATACTGCCCAGACAGCAACTGAAAAGACTGATTTTAGGCATACTGAATCCAGCAAAACAACTCCCATCCAACATGTGACAAACACAGAGAGTTAGTGTACACTGAAAGTGTTTGGAAGAGTTTGTTGGCATTGTTTGGCATATTTTGGGCATTAAGCACCTAGTTAAAAAATACAAGCCAAAAGCATAGCGGTAAAATAAAATGTAGTAATTATAATAATAATTATGTAGATAATGTGCATTTTATATTCTCAGATACCTTAGGTAGATACCTTACATAGACTCTAAAAAAGATTTAATGCAAACAAGAGGTCCTACTGTTCTCATCACGTCACTGGGTTCTCGATAAACTCTTTAAACATGTGCAACATTATTCCACATTACCTCAGGGTGGTTCATCAGGTCAATAGGACCAGTTCTCTAATTACATTATTTAGATCAAATGTTTTTCTCTTCACTACTCTAATTGGTTTATAGTACAGTTGTATACTACTGATGAACCAGCTGCCCCCTTCATTTGATGTCACCTAGAGGGAGTCAGGAGACATGCTGTGCATTATTATTTGTGAGTCTAAAGGTGTGAGTCACTGTGCAACATCACAACAGGAAAACAAAGCAACGGGAGCCTTGATAACAGAGACTGATTTAAATAGCTGTATCTGAAAACAGGTCATGCCAACTCAACGGAATGATAGAGAGCTTTAACAACACAAATGTGCTTACTTTAACAACACATGCTTAGTCTAGATGAAGAGAATTTAAAAAACTCCTTCAGCTGGTACACAGTGTTAATGGGAGTAGGTCGATATGGGATTGGAGTTTAATAGTGCTGATAGGTGTAATGCATTTTGGGTCAGGGAGCACAGCTGTATTTCACAGACAAGATGTCTGATAAGGGCAAGAGAAACTGTGTTTGCCATAACGGGGAACAATGACCTTTATACAGGTGGCCACTTGTCCTTGGGGGAGAGCTATACCATTAAACCACAGAAATGGATTGGATTTCTTCTCTACCAGCCATTCATGTCAGTAACAGTTTCGCTATCCCACAGAGTCACACAAAATCCTTCCAACTAAATGAAGAGGAAAAAAAATGCCATCAGTCTGATGAATCTCTTCAGCAAACAGCTCAGGTCAAAAGCTAGAAGAGTCCATCTCTCATTTCAGAAGTGGACACCTCATAATCTCAAATCTTGCCTGTCTTGCCTGTGATGACTGTGCAGGGGAGGGGTAGAGAGGCGATACCAATGGAAGATGAAATGAAAGTCTGATAGAAGTCTGATAGATCACATAGCCAATCCAGGTAAAATCCTTCACTTTTAGTGCCATCAACAGGGTGGGGTCACACGGGGTCTTTTAATATTGTTGCTAGGGAACAGCATTACTGTTCTCCGCTCAGTATACAGTAAGGCCTACATAGACATCTCTTGTGGTTTCTTATGCCCCCTACTTGTGCAGCAGGAAGCAGTGCAGGAATGCATATTAGTCTAATGCATTAATCACAGGGTTCCTTTCCTTACAGCTCTTAATTAGTTATTTCAGACATATCTGCTGACACAGGTCTAATGGTTTTCATGCTACATAATAAAGTCTGGCCTGATTGATGGGTTGATAATAGAATCAAATGTGTTCCTCAGCAAAAAATATTCTAAAAATAAGCCAACATAACCATTTCAATTATTTCTGTTTTATGGTGAAGGAAAGCAAAACAAGCACATGTATCACAGTTACTGCAGATAGACCACATGATCACTGGGGCAGGTAGTTGCCGATAGTGATCTAGGACAGTGTCTTGAGGCTCAAATGAATCTTCCCAATAATATAGGAATTCTCCTTTGCTCAGTATATTGGATACTAAGATTGAGGGTAGGCCTATACTCCGTAGGCCTGTGTCTAAAACTGTGTAAAAGAGATATTCCTATTCAGAGGCGCTGCTAGAAATTTTGGGCCTGTGGCCAACAGCGCCCCATTTTCTACCCACTACAACAACATATCATGTAGGCAGTAGGGCAGAGTGTCATAGGCTTCATTCTCCTTATTGTAGCCTGAATCACTTGCATTTCTGAAAGTGACATAGAATGGATGAATGGAAAATTGTACCTGGTTGTCTGGTGTTAAAAGAAAAGGTATGCAATTTCAGCTTGTCTAAAATGTGCCGAGATGCAATTTTGCAAGCTCACTACATCTCAATTGATCTGTCACACTGCCAGGCTCAGAACAGTCTAACAGCTGCCCATCTCTTCAAGACTAGTCATTTTTAGGCTTCTAGTTGACAATAGTTTTGCCTATTATTGTCGACAAGTCATTATTATCCATTCACTGAATAGAAACATAACGAAAAAGAAGACAAAGAGACTGAAATTATTAAAATAACAAAAATATAAAACAGAATGAAAAGAGTGATACTCAAATGTGGTCCAGGGAGACAGCATTGACTGATTCTAACAAAGGAAAGTTGCTGGCTGAGGGACTTGAGGGACAAGGGGAACTTTTCCTCAGCCTCCCTCACCATACATCAATTTACTCCAGAGGACTGTGGGGTAAGCCATACAACGAAAAAAGTGCTTGCTTTCAAAGTCAATTTAGTCAAATGCCAGGTCAGGACAACGAATGTAATACTATTCCGAGACAGGTGAGGGCGCTCTTTCTTTTACTACAGTTTGGAGGAGGGGCGGAGACGTGTTATTATTTGGCGCTGACGGATGAAAAAGGCATGCGCTATCATTTGTACAAAGATGTAACGACAGACTCACACACGGGCCTGGACCTAATTATGATGGCATTCACAAGTATCAGCCCACATGGACTTATAATATTTTGTCTCTCCCGCGTTGTTTCCGTTCCTGCTTGCTGCATAACAACAAAGACCCGTGGAACTAGCATGCAGAGCAGTGCCGCGTAGTTGTTTGCACTGGTATCCGATGATATTAGCTGGTTAGCTTGTAGAGTTAGCACCTTTATCATGTTATCGTCAGTTATTCTGTCAGAACATTATTACCATGTCCATCCTGGAATCGTATGGACGAAATAGGGTTACATTTTCACGTAGCAAAACTGAAAACAGTCAGAAAGTGTTTGCAATGTAACACAATATGGACAGTTTCTGTTAATTAACGTTATGCCATGTCTTGAAGTTGTTTGACTCCAGTAACCGTAATTATCTCGCCACCCCGTCTGTAAGAATGAATGGCAAAATAATTCCTCACACCCCAGTTGCTGTGGACTTCTGGCAGGTGCGAAAGTGTGCCCACGTCCGCTTGTTCTTCCTGTCCCACATGCACTCTGATCATACGTCTGGTCTCTCGTCCACCTGGAGCAACCGCCCGATATACTGCTCTCCCGTCACTGCTAAACTCCTTAAACTCAAGTTACACGTAAGACTGTATTTTAAGAAGTCTTCTTTTTGCTAATTATCTGATGATGTAGACTATTACATTGTTGAATGAAAGTAGAATGAGAATGCTGATTTTTTTTGGTTGGCATCAGTGTTGGGTATGTCATCTTAACTTGCAATATGTGCAATATGTGGCAGGTGAAAGACAAGTGGATCCATCCTTTGGAACTAGGCGATCCTCACCTGCTGGCCTTGGATGACATAGGAAAGGAGCGGATGACTGTGACTCTCATGGATGCAAACCACTGTCCTGGTGCAGTCATGTTTCTCTTTGAAGGATACTTTGGCAACATACTGTACACTGGTCAGTGTCTATGGAGTGGGTGGTAATCTCAAGTGAACGACACTAGCACACATTATACATCAATCATAATACATATAGTATACATACATACATATAGTTCTGTCCTAATATGGGAAATGTACATTGTGGATGCGTTTTTGGTTTCTGCAGTGATTAAGTAATGCAGGAAGGATTTATTTTTAGAAGATGACAATCTTGGCATATTCTCTGTGCTGATATAACAGTATCCTATAATCAGTCTACCTATGAGTCAGTCTTGCTAATTTATCAGTTTCAATAGTAGCTTGTCTAGCTAATCTGTGGCGGTACTGGCAAGTAATTGTTTACTTAAAAAGCAGAGAAAAAGACAGCATAGTACAAGGTTGCTATAAAGTTGTCTGTTTGGTTGTGTGCAGGTTGACATGAAAATTAAGTGTGTGTGTGTTTTAATCAGGGGACTTCCGCTACACCCCTTCTATGCTGCGCGAGCCCTGCCTGCGAACACAGACGACCATCGATGTGCTGTACCTGGACAACACCAACTGTGACCCCACCCGCACCCTGCCAACCCGCCAGCGTGCCGCACAGCAGGTCAAAGAGATCATCAGGGCCCACCCAGGGCACAGGGTTGTGATCGGTCAGAACTCATTTTGCATTGGCACTGTTTGTCACCCAACCTCAGAGCCCAGAATCAGAATGTGTGATTTGTCTGATAATTTGCAAAGTAAAGTAGACTGGTATTTCGCAGATGCTTTTATCTAAATCAACACAGACTGGCAATGTGGGATTTGGGAATCTCCTGTTAAAGTAGCCTAAATGTAAAAATGAGAGGGGTGGGCACATTACATGGGTAGCAAATAACCCTACAGTATTAATCAGCCAGTCTGTCTTAAGCATTGGCATAATGATTTTAATTGATTTCAATATGATATGCAGGAAGTCTTGCTGCCCGCTGTATGTGTGTGTTTGTGGCTGAGCCCATGTGTGCACATATGAGTGCGTGTGTATAGTGCATGCATATATATGTGTAGGATTGGGTATTGATGGGCTTTTATTTGATACCAGTGCTAAATCAATACTTTAAAAATGTTGCCAGTGCCTAAATGGTTCTTAAATCTGTATCTGAAGAAAAAAAACAATGGTCATTATTATTGATAATGATGATAATAATAATAGTAATAGTTATATTGAGCTATAGTCACTTTGTTACCAATACCTACAGCAGCAACTAGTAACTGTGATATCAGATAGCATTTGTGCTGAATGGCTTGCCATAGTCTTATGTTAAAATAGCTTGCCATAGATTCGCATATGGCTAATTCTAGGACAAACACAAGCAATGGTACACAGACACTTTCCTTATTCAAGGTTATTAGTATGCCTGCATCATCAAATTGGACATGTTCCTCCTATTCACATGAGTTTTTAAACATGTTACACCCTGTGTTAGAATGTTTACAGACTGTTCAGCTGTATGCATTTTCTGTGGCTACCCTCTCTCAGGGCAAGTGAATAGCTAGCGATAGCTTAGGTTACATGATGCGCTTGTGAAACGTCTCTGGCAGCTCGCGATTATTATTGTGTAAAGGTATGTGTTTATTTGTGATTTAAAAGTAAATCATCAAAATTAGAGAACTTAGACAACAAAATTAGACAACTCTACCAGTCTGCAGCATATTTAGCGAGATAATGAGGGTAAACTTTGCTCATGCTTGAAACTTGTACTGTATGCTTTGCATAACAGCCTATTTCGCTACACAAGAGCTCTGAGAAAATACTTTAAGTAGACTACTTGGCATGGGAACATGCTGTTACACATGATGCATCTCTCTGCTTTACGTTTAGTTTCAGCAATCTTAAGGAGCTTTATTTTAGCTAGACTCTGCTGTGAGGCACCGAAATCCACATTGTCATTGGTTCTGGTTACTACTATTTATGCATTTTGTTTACCGCATTTACCCAACCCAGTATGTGTGTGTACTGTATAAATATGTGTCTCTCCCCTTAGGTTTGTATTCCCTGGGCAAGGAGAGCTTGCTGGTGGAGCTTGCGCTGGAGTTTAAGACGTGGGTGGAGGTGAGCCCCGAACGTCTGGAGATCCTGCTGGCCCTGGAGCTGCCTGACGTCTTCACCACAGAGTCCGGGGCAGGGCGCATCCGTGTCGTGGACCAGGACCAGATCCGCGCTGCCAACCTGCTTCAGTGGAACCAGGAGGAGCCTACCATAGCCATTCTACCCACTAGCCGGCCAATGGTGTGTCTGTGTATGTGTATGTGTATGGTGAGCGTGCGTATGTGTATGTGTGTGTGCACGTGTGTTTGTGTGTGTGAATGTTAGTAAGCCCATCATAGCTTTTCTGATTATATTGCATGAATATAGATTGTAAAGTATTGTACTATGTACCATACTATTGTACTGATGCTCCTTGCTCCCAGCTCTAATGCACTTCAGTGCTAGCACCTAGAGTGTAGTGTAGCACGCTCCGCTTCCATTGTTTGCAACACAGCACCAAACACTAGTGCAGAACCCTGTGGTTGCTGCCATGGTGACTAGAGCTTAGTTCTTTTTTTTTTTTTCTTCCAGAGCCCCTCTGTAAAATCCATTGTTTATAGAATGCTTGTCACTGGAAGATTTTGGCAGGGGCAAGTGACGCACTCAGTGCCGGATGTGACGACTTTTCTGACACAGGGTGTCATCTCGCCTTTGTTTGCCCTGATTCCAGGTGTCGTGCCATCCTAATGTGCACGTGGTGCCCTACTCAGACCACTCATCCTACCAGGAGCTGGAGGACTTCCTGTCGGCCCTACGGCCCATCTCCATCGTACCCATCGTGGGCACAGGCATGCCCTCCTTCTCTGCTGTTTTCAGCCCCCGCAAGAAGCGCCGCAAGACTGTGGTGCCCGAGTCAGTCCTGCGTTACATGACGATGTGCCCGACACCGGATGAGGTCCAGGCTCACTGTCCCGCAAGCGGGCAGGCGTTTCGGGGTGTACGGTCACCACCACCACGTGGGGTGGTATTTGAGTCCCCCCCGCGGCCTTGGAAGCGGGTGGCCAGTGTCACAGAGGACACAGACAGCACGGTTACCGGTTCTGATTGCATCTTGCTTGACATGGAGCGGGACTCTATCATCGACGTGGAGAGTGAGGTGAGCCTGCGATTGGTTGACGAGGGAAGTGAAGCGAGCCTGAGATTGGCTAAAGACAGGGAAAAGAGAGATGGGAGGCGGGCAGACGTGATTCAGTCTCCTGCCTCACTCCACACTGTTGATGCTTGTGGAGCCGTACTGACGTCAGCAGCGCCAGAGGGGAACTCGCCAAACAGAACCACACCTGCCCACCCAGAACGATGCTCCTCTCTGGACTGCATCAGTCTCCATGACAACACCTTTGTGACTGCCTCAGCCGCCACTGCCGTTACCCCGCAAAAGCCCTCGCAGTTGCCTCTTCACAGCCAGGCATCTGCAAATGACACTGAGGAAGAGGAGCAATGGCTTCTGGAAAACCTTGTGTTCCCAGAGGAGGAATTGAACTCTGGGTCTCGGGTTGTGGTAGGCCTGGGCAAAATTTACAACCTGTGTCCATTAAATGGTCCGAAACGGGTGGGCGATTCTTTTGAAGCTGCAGTAGAGAGGTTTAAAGCTGCTTTGAGGTAAAATGTGAACACTTAACAGTACTTATCGAAAGAGTAAGAACAGGCATTTGCAACGACACTCCACCATGTATATTGTTTATTATTGTTAATATCTGAAATGTTATTTTATACAGAAAAATTAAGTTTGTATACACAAATGTGCCCCCTAAATGAGGAAACACATCTCTGTGAGAAGCTGAAAGCATCCCTGTGCCAGAACACAATATATCCATATATTTATACAATATCACAAGTTTTTATACAGGTCTGAAGTATTAGCACTTTTTATATAGCAATTGAATTATGCCTTTTATTTGTTTTGAATGGATGCCTTTTACTTACCATCTGTTTTACATTGTGCCCATTAACAATGGGTGTTACTTTGTTCTTTCATAGGACATTATTTTAAATGGTAAATCCTCTTTGTGACCTTGTACTCTCATGCCTAACTCTAGCCAGTGTAACAGTATAGGCCTAGCCATGCCTCAGTTCCACACAGCTGTCTGTTAGTGGTTGTGTTGCAGAAGAGCATTTAGAGGTTTGCATGTGTAGCATGATGGTGTTGAAGCCTTCATTTCCTGCTCTTTTGCAGCCAGAGTGAAAACAGGACCTTGATGTGCCAAAAATGCTACACTTTTGTATTCTGTGGTAGGAAAATAAAGTGTTTGTTAATTTTGTAAAAGAATACTAATCTAAATTGTTTGTTAGATGGTGATACCCTCAGATAGCCTGATGCATCTGCCAGTTTCACATCATTTCGCTTTGTGCAAAGCATCTGAAACAATCAATTGCCAAATCAATTGGCATGTATTTGCTCCACGGTGGGCAGATACTTTCTGCTTCAACCAATCACTACTGTTTGGTCATGACATAAGTTGTTTGAATTCAACTTTATAGCTTTCAGCCCTCTCTCTGTTGGCTGATTGGGCCGTCCCAGCTCAGAGACGGTGTGAACCTAAGCTTACGCCTTTCTCTCTGACGCAGTGGTGGCGCTAAAGAAATTGAGCGGAAGCACTAGGCCTGGGCCTGGCTTGACATTCATTCCCTCAGAAGTAAAAATAACTTAACAAATAGGTATATGCTGGACTGAAAATTCATTCATCCACAAAATAGCCTGTTCACCAAATTCCAGTTTCTTACCTTTCTGATTAGTAAAAATAACTTAACAAATGAGGTATTTTGCATGCTGTGAGCTGAAAATCTCTATCTCTATCCATGCAAAATAGCCTGTTCACCAAATCTGCCATCAGAAGTTTCTTACCTTTCTGAAATTAGGCCCAGTGTAAAATATGAACCACTTTCTGTCAGAATGAGAGACTGGGCCTTGAATATCTTAGCAGATGAGTGCAGAGTGAACTAAAAACAAGGGCACAGGAAGGCTGCTGAGAGTAAGATGTTGAGGCTGACATTAATTAACATGTGCTTCTGCTCCCTCTTGAATGACTTGACAGACGCCCCAGCTTTGTTTACCAGACACCCAGCAGCACTAGGCAGTGTTTCATCAGTCTTCATTAGTGAAAGTACACAGCAAGGGAGCCTCAGAGAGGGTGCTGAATTCAGCTCATAGAACCTTGTTAACTATTCTTTGGAAGAACTTTACAAAGACCAAGGCGGGCGCCCCTGTAGCAACAATAAAATGATGGTGAAGTAGTTGATGTAATTGATGTTTTAATGAAAACATGTTCAATTCAGTTTCATTCGTATATAGTAGTTCTGTAACATGTAAATATGTCTCAAGGGGATTTAATGATCTCAACTTGAGATGAGACCTTGAGAGTGGTGTCACTTCCTTTCACCAGAAAAAAAAAACCTTCAATAAAACCTGAGCTCATCATCCAAGGCCACACAGCAGTACTCTAAAGTTACCAATAGATGGCAGTAGCACCATATACTATTGAGGCTTTGGTCAGAATGCCATGTTGGGAATTATGTTTGCCATGTTAGCAATGCCATGTTTGAAGTTGTTCTGTGTTGTTGCCAAATATGTTCACACATGCAAGTCATTTGTTTTGACCATTGGTATTACTTTGGCATTAGGTAAATAGACAGTAACAAGATAGACAACACAATAACACATTTACAACAACTGGGACTGCAAGATGATGTGCGTAATTACTACTGTTCATCAGGTCAATGGCAATACAGTAGAAGGTGCTTTTATGTTTATGTTTTTTGTTGTAGTGAACCTGGCAGAGGAGAGGAGGGGGAAAGATTGTGTTTTCCCTGCCAGCTTCTTGTGCAGTTTTGTACTGCAATTTTGTTTTTATCAAGATGACCATAATTTGTATAGCCTCTTATAATCATCTATTAAATCTAGTGCAATTCATATTGACAAAGCATTTGAATAACGTGATTAACAATTAAGTGGGCAGTAGGAGGCTGTGGAATTTCTTTCCAGTGGAGGGATTCTCCCAGGGAGTTGTGCTGATTACTTTGTTGTTTTTCCAGGAAACAAATTCAGCAGTGCTACTATAATACACACAAATGGGTTGTAAGTGTGTCCCTTCTTAAGTTCCCTCCTTAAGTAACTATTTATTGTTAGAATTGTTGCAGAATTGTAATTGTTTTAATGATCTATTTGTCTTTGAAGTCCTCAGAGATCCAGAGCCCATTGAAGATTAGAGTGTGCATTTTGATGCCCACTGGTCTTACTACTGTTGCTTTCTAGGAAGTCTGAGGGAACCATGAACCACTCCAATCCATCAGTTTCATTGCTGTGATTTGTCATTCAAAATTCTTAGACATTTTGCTTCCCTTTAATGTTGTATTGTGCTTTTGTGTAAGATTTGTCCGGTGTGTAAATCAACATGACAGGCACAGACAGATGTTTCATGAATGGAATCGTTATGGTGATTAAAGTATGTTGATGAGTCATTATGGTGATTAAAGTCTTTTGGCGAGTCGTTATGGTGATTTAAGGATGCTCACCCAAACACCCTCCTGCCTTGCAGCCTTTTGTAAAGTGAAGTGTTCAGTTTTGTTTGGTTGGTTGGTTGTTTGTTTAGTTTTAAATGAGGATCTCTCAAACTCTTTGAGGTGCCATGTGGTACTCAGGGGAGAGTTAGGGTTTTGGGATGTCCATTTTGGGATGGCTGTCTCAACAGCATGAGCCTAAACACAGTATAGCCCCCTCCTCTTCCCCCCCTCTCTCTTCTCATCCATCCCTTCATCTATCCTATCACTCTCTCTTTCACTCTACTGTTTTCTCCTCCTTCATTATAGCCCCCCCCCCCCCTTTCCTCCTCTCCCACATCTTTCTCTCTCTCTCCTTTTCTCTTCTGGCTTTCCCCTTCCTGCCCCCTTCTAGGTCCCTCTCACTGTCTCTCTCCCAGCCCTGGGAGGCTGAAACATCCTACAGTGCACCCCTTACCCTCAATCTCATCAGGGATGATGGAGGCAAGGGGGGGCCGAGTCTCCCAGCTCCTCAGCAATCCGGGTGTGTCCCGACAGTGTCAACGCTATAAGAATAAAGAAGAAGGGGAGAGAAGAGAAGAGAGGAGGCACTCTTTTTTTTCCTACCATCATTTAGGGCATCTGTGGAGAGAGGCACTCTGAGCTCACAGGCTCTTGCCACCTGCCGCTGTATCCTACTTTCCAACATCCCCAAATCTCCGCTCTGTGCCCTCTGTGAGCATGGCAAGGCTGGCACAGACACACTGATGAATCTGCATGCAGTGCCAGGTGTTTCAACATCCTCTACCCCCCAGTACATTTAAAGCAGGATGAGTAAGTGGTATTTGCCCACAAGGTTTCTGCAGAGGCCTTAATGACAAAAAGAGGGTTTTACCAGCATTGGCATAGCAATGTCAGTCACACTGGGAGATATGCTCATCAGCTACACAGACAGCAATGCAGAGACATGGCTTTGTGCTAGTCAAACTCTCTCTCTCTCTCTCTCTCTCTCTCTCATGCACATATACACAAACATTCACTGCCATGGATACATTCACACACATGCAAACACATGCACAGTAGTATAAATGCACACATGTACAAACATGTCTACACACACACACATACACACTTACTGTACACACACACAATGAGAATCTTTTCCAGCCATCCTTGGCTGACTCCTGACTATATGACCCATTGGCACCATGTGAAGAACTCTAAACTCTGCCACCTTAGCTCTAGCTTCATCTGAGCTATGAACTGTGATCTGGCACATCTACTGTTGATTACCTACAGCATGTGCTGATTCTAAATGACAAGTCTAAGTTCTAGGTGCATCTCTGTGGACAGGCCAATAGCCCTCTGTTGGACTCATTGGTTGGTACGAATAATGTCTGGATGGTGAAGTTGATGACTTCTGACACCACTGCCTTAGTTTAAATTTTGCTTGTATAAAGTTTGCAGAAAGTTTCACCTGAGAGACCTGGGAGATTCCTGAAGTGTATGGAGAGGATTATGCAAATGTGATGAACAAACCAGCTCAGTGAGTCCATTTTACTGTAATCTCTGCCTGCAAGTACATTGGCCATGACATTTGTTATTGTAGATATTAAGTGTGAACCTTCAGTAAATCAGTGTGTGTGTGTGTGAGAGAGAGAGAAAGAGAGAGAAAGTGAACATAAGCACTGGCAGGATTAGAGATTTATTCATGTGTGTATTTTGGCATGTCAATGACGAGTCAAAATTGAAGTAGAAATGCTGTAAGAGGAAACTCAAATAAACATGAATAGTTTTATACGTCAATCAACAAACTACAAGGTGGATACAATTATTTTTTATCAACTGAGACACTAATGCGTTCAACATTTGCTATAGAGAAAATTATGGAGTTGTGTATTCTGAGAGTATTTGAGTTTGCTCCAACAGATTGATCTGAACATTCTCTGAACATTCTCCCATTGATCACCAAAGTCACTGAAATACCAAAGGAGCATTGCTGAAGTGTTTTTGAGCATCAGATGAATAGTTTGCCTTTGTTGGAAAGAAAGACGTGTTTGTAGTACTTGGAAAGATGTGTCAGCAATACATTAACCATTTAATTAATATATGTTTAATGATATTGATGTCACCGCATGGAAATTAAAAATGAACTAAGGGTCAGGGTATACTACGTCATCTTCCAGATCAAAAATCAGAGATGATCAAAAATCAGAGATGATGTGAAAACTATAGAGTTGTGTATCACAATAAATCAGAGAGCTTGAATTGATTTCTTTTCAGTGGAAATGTCACCATTGGGCCATTTGTTCAGAAACAAAGTGGTAGACATTTATGAATCACGACTCTCTGTCACTCCATGGCATCCCTCACACCAGTATTGATGGGTGTGTTAGTCAGTGGTGAGTCATAAGTCATCCCCCTGTCAAAAGTCAGCCGTTTATCTCTCTCTCTCTCGCAAATGCACACACAAACATGGGGGTTTCTCTCTCTCTCTCTCTCTCTCTCTCACACACACACACACACACACACACACAAACCATACCAATTGAGGGTTTTATGTAAACAGAACCCTTTTGCTCATTCTGTCATGAAAAGCCAATTAAGTCAGAGCTCATTGATATTCTGTTTCACTGTTTAATCTTGGTTATTTGCTGCCCCAGTGTCCCCATCTATCTGTGATGGCATTAGAGTCACTCGCTTGCTTCTCATGGTCACCATTGCATCACAGCTGGGGTTTTTTTCCTCCTTTCCACACTCTCTCTACCCTACTTTTTCTTTTTCTCTTTCTGCTTTTGAGTAATCAATATTGCAAACTGTCCCCATTTCTCTGTGCATTAAGCGAGTCATACATATTCTGTTCAATGAACATTAAAAAAACATACTCTACCTTTTTTATTATTATTTTTCTAAAAGTCAACTACTGTTCCAAGCATTTTACAGTGTCTCAGGTTGTATCTCTCTCTCTCTCTCTCTCTCTCTCTCTCTCTCTCTCTCTCTGTGTTCTTATGTTTTAAGAGTAAAATCTTCATGTCTAACTGATGCATACAGCGAGTATTTGCATGCATCACCTAGTCCTAAAGAGTGTGTGCATTCATAATATATCCCAACAACAAAAGGTTACATGGCATTCACAGAGCATATGTGTAAGAAATGATTCTTCTATATCATATAAGACAAACTATCCATGCTTTCTCTGCATGTCATCTTTTCATTGCTGTAATAGGAAACTGCAATGTTATTTTAAAATGCTATAGGGTCTCGTGTTCAAAGATGGAGGCACAGCAGTAAATGGCCAAACAGCGGTCACTACTGTCCTCGAGGGGAAAGAGCCTATAAACGATTCTCCACACAGAGGAGTAAACAAGATTGTTAAAAACAAATAAAAAACATCATCACCTCATCCAAACTGCATAATAAAATGTACAGATTGCAATATAGATTATTCTGTACTTGCTTTTTTTGCTTATTGTGTAGTTAAATTAGGGCAGACTGACTTTGAAACTTGCACATATTACAGATTTGTTTCTGTATCCTCTTCCATTTCCCAACGCAGCTTTATCATGATTGAAATAACATGGACATTGTTTCCATTTAGTGTAAGCAGCTGTTGAGACAGGGCACAAGTGCCATGGTTATGAAAGGCAACACCAGATCTTTGTTTTTCTCTCCTCCAAGGACTAAATGTGCAGCTCTGTCTGGGTCTGTAGCTGTGAAGTGGTGGAAACCAGCTCTACTGCATTTCCTTGGTCTTGCTTCAGTCTTAGAGTATTTTGACAGCATGTCACTTCAAAAGAAAAACAACAAAATGAATAAAAAAGTCCTCTTTGTCATAACATAATTTCATCATTCTTCAGTTGCAATCTACAACCAACCATAAGGACATTTCTTTCTTTTTTTTTATTTGTCATTTTTTGTATGCTTTTTTTAGTATTTCTGAAAGGACTGCACATACATGTAGACAATGTTGTGCAGACTACAATGTACAAAGATTAAGTTGGCAGCACAGCTTACAAAGTCACCCACATGCATACATGGCTGAAAATACTCTGTTATGAATAATAAAGACACAAGCTTCCTGGCCCCAAACCCCTGCTACCGTGGAGACTGTCCTTTTACACTGTCCTATCCCATAATGCCTCATGATTCTTGAATGCCCTGCACAGCTGTGGGGAGGAGTGCACAGAATCCCACTACAACATAATGCTGTCACCCGTCTCCTCTGACAACATGGAGGTTATTTTATCCATGCAAGTCACACAGGCTGATATCATCACAGCAAAAGTCTGGCATCACCCATACCTCCAGACACTGGACGGCAGCATGTGTATGATGTGTCGAAACTTGTACAGCACAGTAGACCAGCTGAAAAGAGACATGGTGATAAGAGGAGATATAAGACAGGTAGAGAATGGGTATCAATGTCAGCTTGTTAGTTAGTGATCATTACTGGGTTAGTTGTTAATTAGTTAGAGCAGAGAAAGTGAGACAGAGAAATAGTAAAACTGAAAGAAAAGGAAAAAGACTGAAGAGGAAGAAGGAGGGGAAGGATGACAAGCTGACACTTCAAAGAGTAATTTACAGACGCAGCATCTACAATTCACAGGCCCCCCCAGGTGCTTGGACTGATGTGTCAGCAGAGCAACTCATTATACATATGCGCTCTCTGAAAACACACACTCTATCATAATCACAAACACTAATAAAAAACACAAATTTCTCTAGAAATATACACTTGAGAGATACACTCTCAAAAATGCAAACAAGGTGAATATAGACTAGTACATGCTGATGAAATGTGCTTATGGTCAGAATTTACATACTGTAAGAATGCACACTTGGAAAGATGCTTATAATTGGAACAGCTTATAATTAGACTAACAAATTTGAGGTATACACTTGAAATCAGAAAGAAACACTGAATGTGAGAATTCCCTCCTGGGAGGCAGTGATCTGAGTGTGTGGGTTGCTGTTTGAAGCCCATTGATCAGGTTGGAGGCTGGGAAGACCTCTTTATTTAATAAGATCAGACAACCGTAATGAATGTGTGAACATGCTCATTACAAACAAACCAGGGACATTTCCACAGGTATATGTGCAAATACACAGAGAGAGGGGTGTTAAGAAAAAAGATAGATAGATAGATAGATAGATAGATAGATAGATAGATAGATAGATAGATAGATAGATAGATAGAGAGAGAGAGAGAGAACACAAACCTTTTTTTCTTATTGAGCAGTCCTGATTATAGTTTTTTCTCAACCATCCATCATGAGTTTGCTTTGCACAACCATGTGATTTGCCCATTGCCATGCCAATGAAACCATACAACAGTACAGAACAAAACAGTACAGAAGTCACAAAAATAGCAGTGCTTTGATGACACTAAAATCTCATAAACTGTCACATGAAAATCACCTGCTGTATGTAAAACTTGCTTTATGGGGTGTAAATACCTCCTCATGTAGACTGAATACCATAAATAATGTGCATCCTTTTCACACAAGTGAAGCCAACTCAAATCTTAAGAACACTGAGTGAAGCTTTCTGAACCTTTTAAAACAAAATGTAAAATTTAATAGTTTTTTTCTCTTACCTGTATTTCCATTATAGTAGTGTACTACCTTCCCTTTCATAGTAAATGAACAGAAAATAATTCAAATTTTTGTAAAAGTTTGTTTTTATTACTCATTTTCATTTAAGGCAATCCAATACAAAGTTCACAAACCACGTTATGACAATGACAATGTTCCATGTCTGGTATGGGACTTATCCACCATGCAAACAGGGACATCGAGAAAGAGAGAGAACTGCAAAAAACAATCCAGTGAGGGAAAGAGGGTGAAACAAACAAATAAAAAATAAAACGTTCAAAATAAAATCATAACAGAGGCACGCATCATGCTGCGTAACTGTTTGAGAAGAATCTCAGATCATGTGAGCCTTGCAGGACATTCGACCGAGTGAGAGGACGGGTGTGTTCACCACATCTCGGAGGAGAGAAAGAGAAAGAGAGAGAGAGGAGAGAGTGAGTGAGTGAGAGAGAGAGAGAGAGAGACCCAAAGCGCCATGTTTGTTTTGTTTGTTTGGCACTAACATGCACGCTGTCCAAGTGGTGCCACAAAAATGTCCTCTTTTTGGCACTGGACACCCAGTCAATGACCTGTATAGTGCCCTGTAGCAGATACCACTGTTCATAGCAGAAGGAAAGTCTGTTTTCCAAAGTACAACAAGAGCAGAAAGTCTTTGTGATCCATGAGGGCCTAGAATACCGCTGTCACTGTGGCCTTTAGAATAACTTAGATCTGGAACCTGATCATATCAACCAAGCAATGCCAGAGAATCATGAGGTAAAACAGTCATAACCAGTCAGGAGCCTTCTGTCCCATCTCAACAGTTTCAACCGTCAGCACTCACTTTTGTTTCTCTCTCTTGGCTGACTCTGGAACACATTTGGCCTGACCCAACCAAGACTCAAACCAGATCTGTGAGTGCAAAATCTGCAGCAGGGTCAGCTGCCACCCGGCTTCCTCAAGACAGTTAGCGCTAGATAACAAAAACGTGTTTGTTTTTTGTCCTTTATTTTCTGAAAACCAACTGATGACAGGGAACTGGCATGCTTCCACGCTGACAACAGCTGTTTGCTTGCATTTGGCATCAAATCTATTAAAGTTTCAAAAGAAGTGACACTGTACATTGGAGCCTTTGTCAACATAAAACAATTTGAGAGCTGTCCCTACTCTGTGATAACAAATGAAAAGCTTGACAAATGAAAGCTTACACAACCCAAAGGGCTACATGTCCTCTGTTTCTCTCCTCCAGCTAGTTTCCAGAGAACTGCATCTTAGGCCAACCTTCTGATGGCAGATGGCTTTATAAAAATCACTTAATAATCTATGCATATGCAAATAAACATGTATCATTTACAATAAATAATTTGTCAATATCCATTTCTAACAAATATACTGCATGATCACATACCTATCGAACCGTAGGTGGTTCTCTGTCTAAATTAAAAAAGCATCAGCATTTGTTTATAACGCCACGCTGTATTGTATTATCTGTGAAAATCATTTGTAATCTCTGTATGGGGATATGAAAGTGTGATTCCTAGGCACAAGTGGATCGTTGGATAATGTGTACCTTCTGCTGGCATCATACGTTTATGGAAAAAAAAACCTTTATATTGGGGTTTCCCAGATCCATATTAGATCTGTAGCAGATTACAACAGGATCAGGGCCAAATCAAAAACAGATGAAACCTAAATAATGGTTATACCTTAATCGGTGTTCAGTATCATCCATCCACTAATGTATGTGGGCAAGCCCTAGTTATTTGATCCAAATGAATCTAATAAACATGAAATATATATTTCAAATATACTTGCAGAAAGCCACAACAAGTCAGTTCTAAACATGTCTTTGGAAGTGGGAGTGAATGGGGAGGACTTACATATTATGAGTTTTTCTAATCACTGAATTATGTTTTAACTTGAAATGTTTGTGTAATCCACTCAAATCAATAATACATTTTTGTCTAACAATCAAAGTAGAAGTACAAATAATTACTGCATGCTTTGCTTTAGAGGCAAAATATCAAAGTAGCTACCACAAAACTTTGAGATTGGTGACAAGGGTATTCTGTAAAGATTAACTAACCATTAAGATTACAAATATAGAATCTCCTGAGAGAGTCCAGGTCCACAAACACCCACCTAGAGTTGCTGTTTCTTGATGGGGAAGTCTGTTTGTAAACATAACAAGAGCAGTAACTGTCCAGGGTCCTGAAATGGCTTCCAAGTTTTAGTAGGAAATCCTGGAGTCTTATGACATGTTATGCTATGGCAAAATTAGTGCATCATAAATGCGTGCAGTATCCAACTGTTGTGGTTTAGATAAGCCTTGCTGGCAGCTGTCCAGGGTCCTGAACTTCCATGCAGGGATTTTGATGGGATCCCTAGGCATTCCATTTGCCATTACGTTGGTGTTACCAGGTAGGATATTGACTTAAGCTAAGGGTGAGCGACTCAATGAAAGAGTTAAGTGGCGCTTATATTTCTTGAATGTACTAGCAATAGGCTTCTCAGAGCCCCAAATATGCCCTTTACTGCTTTTCATGCACTTTCCATTTGGAAAGGGATGCATAGCGTTGTTAAAGCATGTAAAGCAGATGTGTGTCTGGCTCTCAGCGAAGGCGGTCGCATTCTTCGTCTCTCCCTTCCCTCCCCTTATCTTGCCTGCTTTGCTTCTTTGTCTCGACTGAATCTGTCTTGAGAGACTCTCCTCACCCTGCTCTTCAAACTAAAAACTATGGATTTGATCAACTGGTCTCTAAATGCAATTGACATCATCTTCTCCAGGAGAAGCTTGGGTTTGGGGGAACCTGATTGCCCTGCCGGAACGTTTGCAGCTGGCTACACTATGGACGGTTAGGAGAGGGGGAGGGTCGTGTGTCTGGCAGCTCTTTCTGTGGAGGACATTGAAGACATCTACCTATTTGGAACCATGATTACAGGCTTCTTGCTGATTGGATTGGGCATTGGCCTGGGTTATAGAGAAATGAAAAAGATGGCAACAGCTGTCAAAAGCCCCACTTGGCTGCCCGTCATGGTTGAGGCAGTGGGCAGAGCTGTGGAAACTGTGGGCACTCAGATTGCAGACATAGACCACAAAATGGATTACATCTTGGAGAAGCTCAAGGCGATGGACAATACCATGGAGATACTCACTGCCTCACAAAAGGATTTGGCTAAAATTGAGCCCAGTTTGGACATAGAGAGGTTTGAAAATGGTAAGCCTCTCACCCTAAAACCCTAACATTCCAATTCTATCTGTTTTCGGCCTCCCTAATCAGCGAAGGCCTTGGCCAAGGCCATCGCTGGAAAAACAACTCCCCTGGAGAACAAGGCGGGGAGACGCTCTTGCTTCCCTAACCCCATCTACAAGACACCGGCGGATTGTTGTCTCTGTCTGGGTTCCGATCAAGGTTGTCTCCATGGCTACTGGCTGTGTTATCGCTGTGTCACCCTGCGGACTGAGGCTCACAGATTGGAGGCCATAAGAAGCGACTCTCTGGCCGTTACACACACAAACTTATACACTTCTACTGAAACGCAATTCACCACCCCCACTCACCACCCCACGCCTTTGCCGCTTCATACCCTTTTATGTCTTATCCCCCCTCCTTCTCGTTGCAGGTCTTGTATTCTATATGTGCTTGTGTGCTGAGATGGGTTTTTTTTTTGCCCCCCTACACTGTGCTCCCCATTGGAGCATAGTCTAGTGATGCCTTTTTTTCTCCTCCTCTTTCCTCATGTTATGCTGTATTGTGCCTTTCATCCCCCCCTAATTTGAAACATGGGCGGCGCGGGCATCCGGCAGCGGCCCCTTGCTCTCCCAGCACAGGGGAGTGAGAAACACAGTTTCGATTCCTTTGTATGTCTTGTACATGTGAAGAAATTGACAATAAAATTTATACCATACCATACCATACCATACCATAACAACACTGTGCTGTAACCGGCTCTGAGTACTCTACAGGCTCTACAGGCAGACTCTAGGGTAAGAAATGTCAACCACAGTTAGATACCACAGAAATGACCATAGCTCACTTGACTGATTTATGCAGACAGAGCTATGAAACAGTGCTATTCTAACTGACAACATATGGCAAGGTCAATCATGCATCTGTGATGGGACTGGGGGTGTTAATAATACTGTGTACTGCAGGCATTCTTTTCTGGGGAGAAATATGAAAGGTATGAGGCTCGATCCTGTCCTATCACTAATCATATCCATTATCAAATCTCTAAACTCAAATGAGTGACTGTGTTAAAGTATGTTTTCTGTGCACATTCTGTACATGTGACTGTAAGTCTCTCTTTATGTGTGTCACTGTGCAAGATGAACTGCTGTGTGTAGTCCTAATACGTCAAATGTTTAGTTCAAATATTAGTGCAGCCTGGTGAAAGAAAAAAGGCTTTTGAAGTAACTGAATAGCTCTTAGTCAATGATACCAATACTTTCAATGTGGTTTCATAACAAAGGCATACTGGATTATCTGACTAGCAAATCGTGCCTATTATCTAGTAATATTAATTTTTTTATGAGTTTAGTGATAGCAGGGAATTTTGTACCAGTATGTGCAATGCTTTGCTAATGCTCGAGGTAAACAGTAGCAAAGGTGTCAAGCGACTGATTTAAATGGATCTGAATTGTGATTGAAGTTGGTTTGTAATACTCAATGATCCCAGCTGGAAGAGTAATATTGTGCTTTTGAGAGAACTGCAGTTAGTGAATTCACTTAAAAAAAAAACAGGGATTTTTGTTTTGTTTAAAATTAGTTGTTTGCCACTATTATTTATAAGAAGGCATATTCTTCTTCAAAGCGTAGTTTATCTAGTCCAGAGGGCATATTGCACATCTTGATTGTGGCATGCTTCACACTAGTATTTACATTAGAGCTACAAAACAACTAATTACGGGGTATACGTCTACAATGAGAAAATTCTAAACATAAATCTGTTACTCAAACTAATACTTTTAAAACTAGTCGCCATCACCATTTAGACTTGAGTTTTAAAAATATCCTCAAATCTCTGTTGCACACACATGTTAAACAAGCCATCACATTGTATGCATATATGCAACCCACATGAAGCAAGTCTCAATGAAATAACCATCTGCAGGTCAATGTAAACACTCAGCTTCTACCCCTGACATTTAGTTCCCATTTTCTGCTCGTTTTTCCTCCTGTGCGGACACTTGAGTGTCCAGTAAAGCTGAAAAGCCCCAAAAAGTCCCTGATCCCTGATCTGTGGTCAGTACTAAAGTGTTGTCCTTCCGTCTTGTTGGCCCTCTCAAACACAGGTACGTGTATGTGTGAGTGTGGGTGAGTGTGTGTATGTGCGTGTGTGTGTGGTGTGTGGGGGCTGAAAACCAGATGAAAAGATGAAAACAATGCCATCCATCGTCACACCTTGGGCAGGTGATCTCGTTCAACCACAGGTGAGCTCAATCATACGGCCACAGGTGAGGCGGGGACAGATAGTGAGCAGTCTGTGGGAGTCTGGTGTGGCTTGATGCCCTTGGACTTCATGTAGGAGATGAGCTGGTCGGGGATCTCGGCCAGCACGTCCTTAGCCAGCCGTGCCATGCTCAGCACATGGTTCCCTGTGCGGTCCATGTAGTCCCGGAATGGCACAAACTACAGCACACATGGCACAAACACTTTTGGTATCAACATCTGATCCAACATCAGTTCCAGTCATTTGCAACTGATAACACCTAGCTGCAAACAATGCAAAGGAGTAAATGAATGGGGTTTGATGGCACTTTGATTGTTGGGAGGGTTAGAGTAAGCTACAGTACCTGAACAATGTCTCTCTCAGCCAGTTTTCCTCTTGATGAAATCCTGATGTCATCCCCATCAAGTTCCACCATGGCTGGAAAAATAAACTTAGGGTCAGAATCATGCATGCAATGTCTGTGTCTGTGTATGTCTGTGTGTGCATTTGTGTGTGTGTGTGCGTGTGTGTGTGTGTGTGTAATTCTGATTCATTTAGCTGTATCTTGTGTTTGCATAAACTCTGACCACACGTTCTGCCCCAAACACTTTTAGTTCAGCCACAACTCTAATCAGCTTTCCAGTTACATTTTCTACCTGAATAAAATGTGGCCACAACTGCTAACAAACATACAGTATGCCTAATTTGCCTAATTATGAGAGAAGATTCCTGTTTAGTCCTGGCTAGCAGATGGTGGGCTATATGCTAATGATCCTAACTGAGCTGAGGAATTGGGTGCTGCTCCAGCAGGTTGACATCTGCAGTTTTCCCCCAAACACCATTAATTACTCTGAAATATACAGAAGTCTTCCTCACTCCAAGAGTGTCTATGTCTAGTTAGTTGCTACTGAACTGTGTCAGAGAAGTGGGCATATGGCCCCAAACTGGGGCTGCTGTCCAGCTATATTAAACACAAAACAAAAGTTATGAGTTATGACACGCAATACTTGATCAATATTGCTGAGCAATGTTACAGATCAATATTGTTTATATACTTTCCCAATGATATTTGGCAGCTGATTGTTATCAGTGTAAAGGTTGCCATGATTATCCAGCTGGAAAACATATTTTTTACTGGTAACACTGCTCAGATATCATTACTTTAATTGTTGTCATTCTTTTACCTTGTTATTAGACAGTTAGGTCAAATGTTATTGAATGATGGTTTCCTGCTTCCAGCTTTCCCATGAAAACAGTGTGAATTTATGTATGAAAGCACATTTAAACTTACTAGTGAGAACGTACACTACATGAATGCATGAGTGATTTATAGACTTACCATCAAACTCAGCTTGTCCGACTCCAACAATGATTATGGACATGGGCAGTTTAGCACCCTGGTCAAAACAAGATGCAGATCTTAAACTCCACTCTAAATGCACCAGACAGCGTCAACCAGACAACCAGAAACAAGAATTAATAACATTCCATCAACTTTTCAGTGGCACTCTTGGTAAATGCCATCCAAATCCTCTTTGCCCTTGATTCATTTCCCTTTGTAGTCCCCATTGGTCCCTGCAAAGAAAGGGATTGGGGACTTGGGAGAGATCTACATAATATACCTGCAATGCAGATAAGCTGTTCCTGATAGATAAGAAAACAAACAAAGAAATGTTGTTTTACCATCTTGTGTTTAAGGACAAAAAACAACTTTTTATATGCTCACAAAACTGGTCCTGATTGATCGACAAGGCGCACTTGAACAGTTGAAAAAAATATCAATTTAAGTCAATTTGATTGTGGCATAGTGGCAAAAATGTAAACTGTAACACACACACACACACACACACACACACACACACACGCAGCATTTAGGCAAGCAGTCCAACCCAATCAAAACCCTGAGTCAAAACACAACTCATCTACTTGGAGCTGGCAATGTAGAGAGACTGACAGAAAGGTGACTGATTCAATGACAACACAAGTAAGGCAACATTGAAGCAGAAAACTATGGAGATGATGGAATTGATGTACAGTACAGGTAAATAATCTGTAACTCAACATATAGATGAATCACTACAGGGTACAAATGCTTTGCAGTTTGGTGGGAATAGAAAGCTGCAGAGAGGGTAGGAAGAGTTTTTTGTGATGAAGACCAGTGATTGTTTGACCAATTGTTTGAACATAAAAGTCCCCCTCACTGTTTTCAAACTGAGTGATTTGTAAAAAGTTGTATTGTATTTCTTAACAACTTCAAAATTTTAATTGTTTAGACAACACACTCAAACACTCAACACACTATGTTAGTTTCAGTTTTTTGTTTTCATCAAAGTTTTAGATCAAAGTCTGCGAAAATAAACCCACAGCTGTGCTTTATCACGACATTCAGAGAGGCAAAAATATCCCACTGAATACACAAGCTAACTAAACTCTGAAATAAATCATTCAAAGGGATGAAAACAAACAAAGCTGGTACAACACAAAGAGGCAAATCTGTCATTTCCGTAACCGTGACAAATTAAATGCTGACGGTTTCCCAACCTGCAGGATGGATGCTCAATCACATCAACGCCTCGACAGCATTTTAAAGCAATGTATTTCAAAGTGGTAGACTCCAATAATGACAGAAATGCAATGCACAGGAACAATAAGCACCCTGTGGAATGAATCACTTGATAGAATAAAACAAACAGCCTATTAGAGAAAGTGTGCAATGAGGAGAAATCCGTCAGTCATGTAATTGTGAGGAATTAAATGTGTATGGCTGTGCGTTGGACTGCATTTTAAAGCAATGAATCTAAATGTACAGTTCTAGCTAAGGGAGGAACGCAGATAGCAGGGCTGAATAATCAGTGTGTGTGTGTGTGTGTGGTGTGTGGGGGTGGGGAGGGGGTGTAATAGCTAGCTGGGATTGCACTAGCTGACTGATGACTGGTAAGTCGTAATGGAGTTGGAAGACCACTGGAAAATTTCATGCACACATGCATAAAAGGGAGTACATAGTCATACCCATATACACACACCTTATGCACAAACTTACACAAACACACAAAAAGGGAGACTGGTTATTACCTCAATTAATCAATGGACATCTCCCCCCTATTCCGCCGAACTCACATACACACACACACACACACACACACACACACACACTTCCACTGTCCATGCCACATCAAGCTTCTGTCAGCACTACACAAAGTCTGGTCCCAAAGGTACAATTTACTCCTGCAGACCCTCATCTCTTTCTTCCCAGGAAGCAACTCCAGCAGCCATTATGGCTCAAAACCACACAGCAAACTCCCATAAGCCCTTTCACAGGAGCCATTACGGCTCAACAATGCACTGTAAAGTTCATTATGTCTTGCAACCGAGGCCAGGCATCTGGATGCTTCAGATGGTTACTCTCTGCAATCCACAAAATGAATTGAACCGCAACCCCAAGGCTAACGCACAGTCATTATTAAGTTAGCCACGTGCGCTAATGAAACCGCAAGGTCTCTGCTGTGTATCCACATGTATGTACACCAATTACTAAGCCAATGCTATTTGTAAACATGATGGATACAGGAGATGTTAAACAGAGGGTCTAGGGGATACTACAGGTCAAGCTGGACATGTAGTTTAACTTGAGAGGCATGATCTGGGAAACAAGCACAATTAAAGGCATGGGGTGCATAGGGGAGAATGTATGTTTAGAGTATGGGGGACATATGGTAAGGAAAACAGCACCCAAGGTACTGTATCTCCGGACACAGAAATAAGAGATTGAGGCAAACAACTAGGGTGGTGGAGCAGACGCTTTCACTTTGCTTCACTTAGTTGAAAGAGTCTGAAACTCTTGATAGGCATATGTTTACTTTGTGGTGGGTGGGCACTTTGTTTGAACTTTAAGCCTATTGGTCCTGCCTTCAATTTCTTTTCACAGATTGGATGCTAAGAATTGTAGACAAGGAAGCCAAAGTATCCTGACTAGTGACTACTGTAGGGCAATATTGAGCAAATAAAAATACTGTTCATAAATGTTTACAAAATGTTTACATGGTGAGAACATATTTTGTGGTGTCCTGATATACCAAGAACACATGCACAGTGTCATACAGAGGTTACTACAACTCTTGAAACAAATGAAACAAATTCTTTTGTTAAGAGCAATTCACAGCATGGGGGGGGGGGGCGGTGCATGGGCATATGAGGTTGCATCTAAGAGAATCTCATTGGGCATGAAGTCAGTAGAGGCTCTCCAAACTCATGCAGCATGATAAAGATGGCCTGCTGTCTTTTCTGATCTCAGGTCAGATATATGAGTGCTCCATGCAGGGTAGAAAATGGACTCCTGCTGTTTATCTGAGGGACTCAGGCCAGAGCTGTGTCGATATGGCTTTGATGTTCAGGTGAGCACAAAATGTTGACAGAATACAGCGTCTCCCTTCCCTGTATAGTGAGCCATTGCAGACAAAGCAGACAGGAAACGCCAGCGGAACAATATGGTAGGTATGTTAACACTCTCAGACACAAATAAAAGTGAGAAAAGAATCACTCAGTGTTGTCATTCAGACAGTGGCATTAGGTGTTTACATGTAGAAATTAGAGGAACACTGAAGCATTACAAATCAAACTAGAAGAGCACAAACATTTCTGGGACGGAGGTCGTTTTAAAAAGTAACATGGGGTGTCAATGAAACTTGACCTCTGAGGGATGGGCTTCATTTATGCTAAAGATCTTGTAACTGGTACTCATGAAGACACCAAAAATTCAGTGGCATTGTCTGAAACTTTGGAGTAGATTGGAGTTTACAATGTTGTTAGAATATTGTTAGTAAATACATAGTATATATTATATGTGAGTACCTAGTATATAGATTATATGTGAGTGAATAACTTTATCTCATCATACTTTTGGATTCAGGCTTTCACAAGTTTGTGTGTGTTGAAAAAGTCTTATTACTCTTGGTGGAGTAGACTGTACATCAAGGCCTCTAAGTCTCTAATTGCTCTAACTCTCTGTCATATGAAGGTAGACCCCAATTCATGACAGTGAGTTTAAAACAGGAGAGAAACTGAGAGAGAAATGAAGGGAGAGGTGAAGGGTGAGATGGAGAGAGAGAGAGAGAGAGAGAGAGAGAGAGAGAGAGAGAGACAAAGAAAGAGGTGGGTAAAAAAAGGAGAGTGTGATGGGGAGAGCACTTTCACTGAGGGATATGAGAGAAGTACATATTCCATAATACTCAGGGGTGGAGGAGACTGATCAAAGCAATCTTTGTGTTCATTGATATAGCCTAATGTAAAGGCACTAAATAAGTGAAACATGCAGATCAAAATAAAACATTCTATTTTCACAAAAGTCTGGATCTAAATGCACTAAAAGTGAAATGCTTTAGCTGCAGTGAATAAAGCATTAATTTATCAGTTATTTACACTGAAGCTGAAGGAGTCTTCCTGTATTAACGCATCAACTACTGTTGGGGAGACATTTCAAAGTCATATGTCAGCAAAATAACTATCAGCAATGAAGACATATAAATACCATAATTTCCTAATTATTAACCAAAGTTAATACATTAATTTAGCAAAATTTCTTCATCTATGAGGATAATACATGGGTGAGGGCTATATACAGGATTGGATTTCTTTTCATTATTCTACTTGATCTGATCTGATTGTGATTCAGTAAGTAATGCTTAGTAAACTGAGGTTAATACATGGGTGAGGTTAATACAAGGGTGAGGTCAATACATGCTTTTATTTTTTTAGTTTGCCTAAAACACTGACCTGAGGTTTATACATGGTGTGGCTTATTTTCAGGAAATTACTGTACTTATGCAGTGCTACGTTTATACTGGATACTAATGGTCCAAACAACAGGATATTGGAGCCATCTGGTCTGGTAGATGAGACGGGAGGTGGCAGGTGGGTCATTGGCCTCAGGTGGCAGGTAATGGAAAGCAGCAGACAAGATCTTAAAAGGAAGGTGTGGCTGTTCTAAAGAAGTGAGTAACAGTCGCAAATTCCCTTTAAATCCAGTCTGCTGGAATATCAACTGCATGGCGACTCACAGGGCTCTTCCGATGCTTCCACTGTGATCCGTCACAACACTCTGAACCTGCTGTTGGAGAACACAGTAGCGCTCCTGCTGCCTAGCAACAAATCAGGCTTTTGAGTTTAGAGTCAAGTAAATGTCTACATTTGTCCCACTCATGAGACTACAAGAATTCACACATGGAAAGGAAAAACATGTAGGATCCCACATAGAACCTTCTAAGCACAGGATCCAACACAGGATCAAACACTGAGGAACACACAAGGATAAGACCAGGAGGAGTATTTAGCTTTCATCCAACACTTCTGAGTGATAGTTTGTGTCTGAATAATAAACTAACATGATGACACACACCACCAAAAGCACATCAGACAAAAAAATGCAAATGCTGTCCTGAAATATTTAAGGGAAAGTGGAGCAGAGGCATCCAGAGTACACCCAATAACATACGCAGCCAAGCTGCTCCACAGAGAGCAGAGAGGAACAGAGAGAGTGGGAGAGAGAGAGAGTGGAGATGGGGGTTGGGAGTGAGAGAGGGAATGAGAGAGATGGAGTAAAGCAAAGAGGTATGAGGGAGAGAGGGTAGAGAAAAGAGAGCAAAAAAAGGAGAAATGTGAGAAAGTGAGAAATGAAGGAGATCTGGAGAAAGAGAGAGAAATAAGAGGAAGATATAGACAGATTGTAGGTGGAGGGAACGTGAAGATGTTTGAGATATACAAGAAAAAAGAGAGAGAGAGAGTCAAAGAGAAAGAGAGCTCTCTGTTCATGTCCCAAATCACAAGCACTACACAGCTTCAAACGAAAGAAAGAAACCAAAAATGAGCAAGAGACGGAAAGGGAGACATGAGGAAGGTAAACAAGAATGAGGGCATGTGTGTTTGTGAGTGTGTGTGTGTGTGTTTGTGAGTGTGTGTGTGTGTGTGTGTGTGTGCGCGCGTGTGTGTGTGTGTGTGTGTGTGTGCGCGCGCGTGTGTGTGTGTGTGTGTGTGCATGTGTGTGTGCGTGTGTGCATGCGCTTGTTGTGAGTGTATGTAGCTAGTCAGAGAGACACAAAAAAAGGAAATTCTTTAAAGGAAGATAAACAGACACTGAGACTTTGTTCAAGGAGTCAGACACAGACAGACAGGCCAGACTGTACTCACATTGACAATGGCCTCTTTGGTCTGGGCCATGTCAGATATGACTCCGTCTGTAATGATGAGCAGGACGAAGTACTGAGAGCCGTCCTGTACGGCTGCTGCATACCTACAGGATGTAAGATATTTACATCATGAAACAACACTTTCATTCAACATGAGGATGGGAGGTAAACATGTATGAGTGCTCTGGGGCTGAGCAGTAGTCTCATTCTCTGGATTTGAGAAAGATTTCAATGGAGATGATTATGCACCTCAGTGTGTTCTCAGAAGCTCTTCTATGCACAAAGATTGGGAATTTGGGAACTTACTGGGGTTTTACTGGGCAAGGTTGCATAAAAAAGTGGGTAAGTTAGGTCATTGGCTCTTAAACTGGGGTCTGGGGACCCCCAGGGATCCGCAGGACATTGCTAACCCAATACAAACTCCAGACGTGTTCCGGATCACCACCAAAATTCAATCATCTGCTCCTTGGCCTAATACCCACTTTGTCTGAAAATTGTAATCAAATCCATGCGGTACTTTTTGAGTTATCTTGCTCACAGACAAACAAACAGACAGACAAATGCCGGCAAAAACAGAACCTCCTTGGCGGATTATTATATAAAGATTATTTGACATTGGTCCTCAAGAGACTTAGGGGAAACAATCAATGTCAGAATGTTTTTTTTTTTCTCAAACCAAAAAGTTAATCATTTATGTGCTTTCAGAAAGAGAAGAAAAAAATTATAGAGAAAATTGACATCCATGCCTCCTATTAATCACCAGCTAAAGACTCTTTGCCATGATAAGTGGATTCAGGCTGGACCCCTGGCTCATCTGTCTTGCTTTTCATTTCAGCGTGTCAAAAGTCTGCTCCAAGGAGATGACGTCTCTAATTAAAGCAGTGGCAGGGGGTTATCTTCACTGCGCAGAAATCAGCCTCCTTGCTGACCTGTAGACCATTTTCTTTCAGTTTTCAAGTGACACACGCTAAATAGTATGTGTCCACTTATCCCCCAACCTCTGAGTCTGGCCAGCATACTCAGAGGCAACATGTTAACAAGTGTAAAGTCCTTTAATTCACTTTCAGAGCACCATAAATCACTTGGCGTGGTGTCTTTTTTGGTGATTAAGATGCTGATGATCTTTTATAGTTGGCTTCATGTATAACAATGAGAATGACTCTTTCCTTTGTCTTAATGTGCATGCTTACCGAGCCACGTGGTTGATGATGGGAGCGAAGTTTGTGGGCCCATAGAGCTGAACAGTTTTAAGGCTTTGATGGTATGCCTCCAGAATGCCCTCAATTCCATTGCAGTAAGGGTTATCAACATTGCCATTCTACAAGAAAAATAAGAAGGGCTGTCTCTGGATCACAAATTATGGGAGTTGTCTCCTATAGCTTCCTATATCTACAGATAATAAACAAACACTCTGTTAACAAGAGGTAAATACTGCCTTTACTAAATGCAGTTACTGCATTAGCTATGTCTTAATTTTGACCATTTTCATGTGTGAGTTTTTAATCCAAATGTAACATGGATTTATGGGGAATATAAACATTTCCTGTAGAATTTTCTGGATGCTGTAGAAAAGCTCTTTTATAATGAAACAGGAAGAACACCCCAGGGGCTGAGTGGAGACACAAGTTATGTTTGAATGTGCAAACAAGGGAAGACTGCTACATTGGACAACAGGTGACATAATTTCACTGTACACTGTAAGCATTATGTAAGTCAGTGTGTGCAACTCTCTCACTCTCTCTTTCTCTCTCCATGTGTGTTTGTGAAAGGGATTTAACCCGAAAAGGAGCGTGTGTGAGACAGAGAGAGGGAGAGAAAGGGAGAGAGAGATGTTTTGCCATGAGTTTAAGATAACAATGACTCCAATCACAGTCAGACTTGCTAACTGACTCCGTAATCACAGTCAGAATAAGGACCTCATTAATGAACCTGCCATGCTTACTAACGTAACACCTTAGAGACCCTGCTTAGCTACAGTACACTCCACAGATGTCAACCCATGTCAACCCCACCCAGAGTACAGTTGGATTTAATGACCTAATGCCTCTGAGAGCCCTACAATCACATTCTGTTTTGTCTCTCTCTCTCTCTCTCTCTCTCTCTCTCTCTCTCTCTCATTTTTGCAAGTGAGGTTGAATAAGGAGATTCTTCATTAGCTATGAAATAAAAATGCAGTGAGACATTATGGCTGCTTTGATTAGTGGTGTGATAGAACCCTGAGAGCATTATCAGGCACAGACCCTCTTCAGATACTAATGAGCTTTGGGCTCAGTGCGGCCAACACGGAGACTAACTGACTAACTGACGCAGTATCAAATATTAAGAGAGCAAGGAGAAATGATGGGCTGGAGGGGTCAAGTTTATGATGGAGGTAATGGTGTGTGTGTGTGTGTGTGTGTGTGTGTGTGTGTGTGTGTGATCCCTCACCAGTGGGAACTCATGTGATACTCTGCCATCGGGAGGCAGCTTGGCTCCGAAGCCCAACGCAGGGAACATCTTGTCACTGTCATAGTCCTGGATAATCTCCCCCACTGCCTTCAGGGCCATGGCATAGGCGTTCATCTGGTACGGGTTCATGTAGTGAAGGGAGGTAGACTGGGATGGGTTACCTGGTATTGGGGAGGAGGAGAGGTGAGGTAGATGGTCTGTGAAGCAGAGCCTTACTTAATCAAGAATCATGATAAACATACACATACACACACACATACACAAACACGTGTGCGTGCACACACTTGCAGGAATACAAAATACAATGCACAATATCACTTTTTAATTTCATTAAAGATCTGTCAGTCCCTAAGAGGAAGCATAAACATTCTATTACATTGTCATAACAGTCGCACAGCCGCATGACTCTACACAACCCACAAAGTCTATAATTTGAGCCAATGACACAGTATTCAAAATATTCATTCTGATTATTCTGTCAGTATACAAAATGTTCACAGCATTCTTTTTTTAAAAAGGTTGTGTGTACTAAATCACTTCATAACTTCAAACAGTAATTGTAACATACAACAAGCCCCTAACTATTGAGAGGTTTAACTACTCACATTTTCTAATTACCAGGTTCAATTTACAAACAGTTGAGTGGATCCTGCCCAGCTTTGGTCCAGATTAGAGCCATATCTAAGCCAGACCACTAACCATGCAGCCGCTCCCTGCTGCATCTGGATGTGAGTGCTAATTTGATTGTGATTGCATGATTGCTGAATGAAGTGAGGCTGGTGAGCAATTAGGCCGCCCAGCAAAGTAAAACTTGGCTAATTGATGCAGTCACTCATAAGAAGCCAAGCCCTGTTAATTGCAAATCGATGTGGTGGGGGGAACATTTACAAAGAATCACTTAAAACAGGGGTCAATGGCTGAGTAGCTACACTGGCTTTTATGTGCACAAAGCACAGACAAGACAACCATGAGAAAACAAGAGAGCGTGCACGCGCGAGAGAAAGACTTGTCTTGTTTACAACGTGTGTGCTCCCTGGAAATGCAGGAAAACAAAATGCTCTGTCAGAATGTTGTAAAAAAAACAGACTCAGTAGATAAAGGAAACAGTGAGAATACTTACCGTTAGAAGCGGTGAAATCAATAGCCACTGTAAAATGGATCTGGGTGCTAAAAACAGAGCAAGGCAGAGAGAGAGAGAGAAAGGAGAATATAGATCAAAATGAGAATCAAAGAAGCAAAACAAAACTCTTCAGAGTGACAGGCAGGAAAGGAGAAAGGCTCTAAAGCAGGGCCAGGATTCTAAATCATTACAGAAGAGGGATTGACCAGCACAAAAAGAAAACTTACCTTTGGGAAATAACAAGAAGATCTGCTGAAAAAATTCTACCTTTGTAAATTTACTAAACATGATTCAACATTTTTCACTCTGCAAATGTAATATTCTGTTGCTGTTAAGATGATCCCATGTGTAAATGTACCTAATAGATTTGTATGAACAACATAATATCCAATACAGTAAAGACAAATGCATCTTAAGTTCTATAAAATATATAGTGCATATACATAGATGTTTCATTGATTATCATTATGCAGATTATATGTCATCCAGTATTGTGGCAACAATTGGTCTGCTTCTACTTGAACTAACAGAGGCACCTCCATTCACAAAACAAACAGACCTTTACTGACTCAACCACCTTAACCTAGACCAATCCAACCTCAGCCAGTTCCACCAAACACCCAATGACAGACAACTACATCCCACAGACCATAATGTCATCCACCTCACCAACCACACTATAGCCACCACCTCCAGACCAAACACACTCTGGCCACTTTTCACCAAGGACAACCACATCAAAACCCACATTTCCAAAACAAGCACATCATTCACCAACAACACTGCATTCATCTTACAGACCACAACCACATCAAATACTCCACAGTCCCATCCCCCGCCCAGTCCACAATGACTACCCCCACCGTCCACCTCAGCCTCCAGTCTCAGACTTGTGCAAAGACCATGACTACATCCTCAACATCACTGCAGAGATCCAGACAACCAGGCAATTCACAGTCAAGCATTAACTCCACCTCAGACATCAAGCAAACAGTGAGAAGCATCTCATCACTCCCCTCCTGTGTCATTCATTCTCTCTTTCCTCCTCACCTCTCTCTCTTTCTTTCTTTCTTTCTTTCTTTCTCTCTTTCTGATCTGATTCTGTCTCTCTTGGACTTCTTCTCAAGCCCACTCATATCCATAACTCCTACTCTCTTTCCATTCCGTTATCATTTCCTTCTATCCTCTCCTGCTCTCTCTCTCTCTCTCCAGCCCCTTTACTGTCACTCCCTTATCAAGTAGGAGGCATCAGAGACTTTCCTTGATGGAGAAAGGTGCCCTTCATTTCTGAGGGTGGTTTGGTTTGAACTCACTCCTGCTAACTGATGCAGAACAGACTCCCACACTCCTGCACAGGCCATAGGGCTATAGTGATTCCAATTTACACCCACACACACACACACTCTTTCACACACACACACACACACACACACACACAAACTGAGAAAGAGAAACACAAACATGTACACACACAGTAGACACACATGTAGTACTGAGAGAGAGAGGGAGTAGGAGAGCTTGAGAGAGTGAGAGAGAGATGAATAGGGCTGAGGGAGATGAATAGAGCAGCAACTGACTGATTTATTTCATTATATAAACACACTACATATCAGAGCTTTGAACCTGGGAATAGCTATGCTTTCAAATTGGCTATTAGTAGTCACCATGTCCTTTGGTCTCTATCCTACAGCAAACATTATAAAACACCAGGCCTCTGCTTTAAACAAACTGCATCACTTTAGTCTCTATCCTACAGCAGACATGACAAAACACCAGGCCTCTGCTTTAAACAAACTGCATCACTGCCCTCTTATAGCTAAATAACGAATAATGAGTGAACTAAATAATTTAACGGTCAAATAAAAAATGCTGTCATATTGTTTTAAAAGGGTTCCGTAATATAAGATTTTTGCGATGCCTTCCCATCTAAACACAATTGTTTAAATGCCAAAAATGAGAACTATTAAGTTTTACCAGATAAATTAAAGGAGTAGACTTAATATTAATGTTAGCTGTTGCAAACAGGCGAAATTCATGTCTAAGACAAATATTTTTATGATTGGTAGCCTACAACATTTACCTCTGATGACATTATTGAGACTTGGGGATTGCATAGGCATTTTAATTGCCTGCTGGTGGCAAGCTTTAGTCTGTCTGCTCTCTCCATGCATTCAGTGAACCACAGGAAGTGAACCTCATTTAACTGCAGACACAAATATTTTCAAGAACATTTGAGGAGCTCTTTTCCAAAATGCTACATATCCATTTTCAAAAATATTCAAAAATGATGTGCTTTTGTTGCGCTTCTCTGTAATGTCAGTAAAATCACTGTGTTGTTGTTTGAATTGGATAAGGACAAATCCGATAACATTAACCCAATTGCAATTATCCCAATGTTACCTGAAAATCGAATTTAAAAAAGTTGCATTTAAATGGGTTTTATAGCATTTTGGAAAAGAGCTCTTTGTAAACATTTCAAGCAAAATCCAGTACCTAAACTCCCTGCAAAACAGAATTGGGGCGGTACTGGTACAGGAATCACTATTCCCGTTTAATTCCCCAGACAGTAATGACACAGACAGTAACACAGACATGGACAGCAGTGAGGCACGAGGTGAATGGCAAAGCTGAGTGGACGGCTGTTTTATGGAAATGTCCACTGAAGGCATGCAGGCACTGTGGCAAATCATCTGCTAAGCAGCCAGTCAGGCCAGCCTTGACCTGGCACACAAATCACTGTGAATCCTCAACGAGAATATCAATCCAGGCCACCAACTGCAACCCACACACATATACATGCAGGCACACGCTCAGGGATACACACACGCACAAGTGCACGCACACACACACACACACACAGTAGCCAGAGGAAAGACAAAAAGTATTAAAGTACAACAAAAATCCCTTTCAAGGGTTGATACCTGTCAGAGCAGCCAGAAAACAGCCCCTGGGCATGTAGTGGCTTTATCAAGTGTGGAGGCAATATGCAGTGATGTGTGTACATGCATACATACACACTCACACACACACACACAGACACACACATACACAGACACACACAATATGCTCCCCCTCTCTCTAGGCTTTTTGTGCCCCATATAAACTATAACTTCATTCAGTGATTTAATCCAGATTCAAACCAGATTTAATCCATGTGTTCTTACACAGAGAGGCTCATGTGTGTCATAATTACACTACTGCGACATGTGCTATACATGCAATTAGGCGACCGAATCACACATCTTTAAATAAAACTCAATCACTATCACACATCACACCATGTTTAATTCATGAGTCTAGGAAGGGCAACTGTTCAAACAAGAGCAACTGGAGAAAAATAAATAACTGCCTTCTCTCTCTCATTTTCTCTCTCTCTCCCCATCTACTTCCTTTCATTCCATATTTCACCTTGGGGTTTCCATAGCCTTTCTTTTCCCTTTGTCTCATTCTGCCCTTAACTCATTCTCTCTCTCTCTCCATCTCTCTCCATCTCTCTCCCTTTGTTTCACTGAGGGGGGGCCTACACCAAGGAAATGGTTCACTGATTAACTGGCTTGCACCATCAGAAATGTTTGTCCTTCTCCTTATGCTTGCTCTTTTTCTCCCTCTCTCTTACTCTCTCCTTCTCTCTCTGTTTCTCTTTTTCTCACTGCAGCATGTCACCATCAAATCTAATTTTTTATTGCTGATCTTAACTCATGGGTGTTGGATTTAGTGTTTAAGAGAGCTGGGGTTAGGCTACATGACTGTCAGGGACGGCATTTACCATTGAGCGCTGTTATGAATGGGTGCAACATCCTCATGGGTACCTCATGGGTACTTTAATTTAGACCACGTTCAGTTTCCCTGTTATCTCCTGATAAAGTGGATAGTGGCTGAGAATGGCATAAAGTAGCAACCATTCATCTTTTTTTCAAGATATGCTGACTGTTATTCAGTGCAAAAGCCATTTGTGGCTGCCTTCTCTTTTTCCTTGTCAGTTTTTCTTTCAGTTTTCTCTTCCTCTCTTCCCCACATTTCCTCACTGTCTCTCTCCCTGTCAGAAACAGACAGATATATACACACGCTGTGAATCATATCTAATAAATGTTGCCTGTTTATTATTTCAAGACAGGAAGCAGTATGAAAATGGCGCTTTCCTTTTATTACTAAAATTGTATATAAAAAAATCATTATTTTGTTTTTTATTATTTCACCATTTATTTCTCCATTTAGCTTCACTGTGCTGAGGCTCTACCTTTGCTAACTATTACATTTTTCATCAGTGAGAATAATGGTTAGGACTCACTGCTGACAATATTTTCCAAAATTGTGCTTTGTACTTTGTACTTTGTACTTTGTACTTTGTGTGTGTGTGTGTGTGTGTGTGTGTGTGCACGCATTTCAATTATTTCTGTTTTAACTACAGTTGTCTTAATGTGAACAAACTTAAAATGAGTTGGAAAAAAGAGCTGCCTTTGTCAGCATTGTCAGCTCAAACAGAAACACTGTTAATGGTAAATATGTGAAAGAATGCTACAGAGATTACCTCCAGCTGTCTTTGTGTTAAGATGCAATTAATCATTATGTGGGCACACTGAAAGAGGCTTAAATTAGACAATATTCTGAATGGCACGTGTGACTTTCAGGATTTGACAACCCGACTTGGAAATCATTCTTACACAATTTAAAATGCATGAAGAAAAGACTTCAATTTGGTCCCAAATACGTACAGAGAAAAGAGAAATCCCTTCTTCAAGTAGACATGGTCCTCACTGAGGCAGTGATTTTCTTTCTTATAATTTAATATAAGAGGCTTTCGATGGAAACCTTAATGTAGAAGGCAATCTAAACTGACCTGCCATGTTACAGGCAAAATGAAAGGGCACTCCTTTAAGCCGTCATACCACAGGCGACTGCTCTCCAGGAAACATGTCTGCACATGTACGTCAAGGTGACAGCAGCTGACAGACTACAACCCAGCAAACACATATACCTTCAGACCAAGCCACAGTGACATATATGACATGACTCTGCTCCATAGAAGAGAGGGGAGAGCTGGACAGAAACTCTGATGTTTCTTGACATTGTAAGATTTTGACACTACATGTTTTAATCTATCACCATAGCTGTACTCACACGACATGTTCAAACTGCTCACACAACCCGTTCAAACAGGTCACACTGTAAGGCTGTAATGAAACAATTCTGACATTCTGGAAATCAAAATTGATCTGTCCATACCTAGGAGCTACTCACAACAAATAAGACAGGGGTTCAATCCGATTGTAAAGTGTGTTGTGTTCAACTGAAATGTATGCTAAATTCAGGTCTATATCATAGAGTGTCTGCCCAGCTTGACTATTTCAATTCATACTGTTGAGGAATGCCCTAAATGACAGATAGAGAATGTTTGTGAACATGATCTGTATTTGTTCCTTTGGTTTATTTCAAGAGACACCCATTACAGTGCAGTGCATCCACTAGAATCTCAACAGAACCGACATGAAGCCACTGGTACTCAAAGACACTGGGGGGGGCAAAACTAAGGCCAACAGACTTAACAACAGAAACAATGTAGACTCGGCAACCTGAGACATAGTGATGGCTTTAAGCCCCCAGCATCACTGTGGCATGGTCCCCTTGCATATATGGGGACTGTGGGTATAAATAAATTGATTCACAGGTGTAAATTTTAAAAGAAACCTGTTCACTGTTTGTCAGCATAAATGGCAGAAGGAGGGCATGTGATTGTGTGAGTGTGTATGTGTGTGTGTGTGTGTGTGTGTGTGTGTGGAGAGAGATGTTCTACTGCATCACCATGTGATGGGCAGGCAATTTGTGATGCTGAAGGAGGGTGTCTTCTTGATTGATTCAAATTCATGCTTGGAAAAAAAGAAGACAGGCTATTCTGCCACCTGTTTGACAAAGTGCTCTCAGGTGGAGAGAGAAGAGAAGGGAAAAAATACACTCCTGAAAGCCTTGAGTGGTTGAATGTCTTTTTTTCAGGGCTGGAAGTTAAAAGAAAAAAAATCAGTAAGATCCATAAAAGCCATAATGGCTGGTTACACGTGTCAGAGCTTGTCCAGGGAGGCTTTATTGAGAATATTACAGATTGTGGCCCTTTGGGAGGAAAAGGTCAGGCTTTTGTCAGTCTGAATGCAGAAAGAGGAAACACAAGTTCAACCACTCTAACTCACACTTACGGACAACAGCAGCGGGTGGGTTCACTCACACCTCCGTAATCTATTTGTCAGTGTATGTGACTCGTGCTCAACGTTCAACTTAATAACATCTTCACCTATGCAAAGTTCTTGGCAAGATGAGAGTCAGGAAGAAATGCTGTCATTCAATAAGCATGAGTGGAACAAACTAGGTCACATCGTAAATAGAGAGGTTGTCTTAAATTTCCCTCTTCTCTCTTTACTGTAAAAAAAAAAAAGAAACTTAAAGTATGTCAGAGAAAGCTTCATCCACCACATGTAAAGGCTTCAGACAGCTCAATTAACTATGGAGTCAATGTATCATAATTAGTTTATCAGCTTATTTAAATAAGCACACTGCAAAGAGGCATGACAACACAACATGAGCATGCGTATGAATATTAAAACTCAAAGCTATAATGCAGACTGATGATATACTGAGACCATGATCTCATTTTATTGTGGCACACTGCAATTTTTGCTTGGTTCCACTGCTTCCCTAATTCCATACGTTATAATGTAATTTCACGCTGGCACTAAATTTGAGCCTGCAAGCATGCAGTTGTCTTGTCACTCACTGTCATCCGTCTGTATCTACTCCCTTGTGAACAATGCTATTTAGATTGAACCTGCATATTGAAGCCATATTGGGACTGTCTTCTCTCCCTCAGCTTACCAACCCACCCCTGAAAGAGATAAACCATGATCACCCAAAGCCTGTTATCAGGGCCATAAACAAAAAATCCAATTATGGCTCCAACTCACTCCATGTCAGAAACACATGCATATAATTGAACACATTATTTTAGCAAACTGAAATAAAACTGCTATTACCATCTCATAGGGGACAGCAGCATGGTAACATGGCAATAAGGCACCTTAGACAATTACTGACTGGGCTGCTCATATTGCCTGTGTCAAATGATGATTTGTGAAACAATATGGAAGGTTCAAGTAAACAGGTACTGATGATCACTGGGAAAAGAGTGCTTCCTCTGCACCCTGGGAAAGCTAGTCAGTCAACTGCCATCAGCTACCATGTGTGTTTATTTGTTCTTACAGATTTACATTTGTTGATAAGAGACAGTGCTGCAAGGCTTCCCCGCTAATCAATATCTCCCAGGTTCACTCCGCCCAACTCTGCAGGCCAAATTCTTGTGGGGCAGCGCAAGTCAAAGCACATCCATTTTCTGAGGTGCCTTCTTACCTGCCTGCCTTAATAAGCTGCGAGTCCCGATCCTACATCATTACGCCTGTCTGTTTGCTCTCCCAGCATTGCTGCTTCTGTTGTTTCTGTTCTCCCACTCATTTACAAAACAAAAACAACAACAACAACTACTACTACAACAACAACATGGAATCTCCTGCTATCTTTGTGTACACATATTGGCTAGCGGTTAGCGTGGACCGCTTCACTCACCCTGCCTTGATGTAGTCCAGGAAAGTGTGTTCAGACTCCACACAGAAGGCCAGCAGAGTCACCTAAGGGAACAGCAAACAGCTGAAATCAGTCCTATGGGTCAAATTGGAAAGGAAAGCCATCACTCGCGCACAGTTTAGCCACGCAGCCAACCGTACACAGCACTGAGACTGGGAGGGCTCATGTGGCCGCATTGATATTTTAATCACATAAACAGCATCTCCTTCCGTGTGTGAACGGAAAGGGTGATAAATTGTTTCACTCGGGCCCTAATTATATTCCTAAATCGTTTGTTTTGAAGGGAAGGCTACTAACTGCTTTTTTTAAAAAAAAAAAAAGAAAAGAAAAATAGTCACACAACAGAGTTTTTGTGCAGGGCATCCGTCATTGCCACACAGAGACACCCCATAAATAAGAACACTATTTAAAGCATTGCAGAGAGGGAAATGGTCTTGTGTGTGTGTGTGTGTGTGTGGGTGGGTAAAATGTTGTGAGGAGGATTTGCGTGAAGGACTCACCGTCCCTGAGTTGATGTAGCGGCGCTTCTTGATCTTCTTCTTGGCGTTGACCACCTTGAAGAAAAAAAACGACAGATGCCAAACATGCCATTGCACAAACCAGCAGACAATGACAACACATGTCTGTCATCTCCTTTCTGTTCATCTCTCCTCTTTTACCTCACACAAGGACATGGTCAGACACTGAATACCTAATGGGTTCTAGCCTAACAATTTTACAACACAATATCTGAGTGGTTACAACACAATAACTGACAATGCTATTTTATATTGGCTTGTTACAAAGTGCAGACAGACAGAAAAAATAAAGCTCTGTGACCAAAAGAAAGAACACATCACAGTGTAAACTAGAGGAAATTACACGTTTAACTCAACATAGAAAGTGGCATGATCATGTTTTTTCTAATTGTGTAATGGTGTAATATAAGAGGCGCAGATGGTTGAGGGAGAGGAGGGTTGCAGCTTCGAAGTGGTGTCTGAGTATGTTAGTGTTGATGGATGCATTTTAAAGCGCTTTGGGTGCTCAGAGGAGAACAAAAAAAGAGCTATATAAATGCAGCCCATTTACATTTGGTATCACTGTTAGAGTTAATAGTTGGCACTAACTATGTTTGGAAATAAACCTTAATTTCCAACTATGCATGTGTGATTAGCGACGTGGGAAGTAGGAGAGTAAAGACTTTCCTACATAGCTAGCTGCATCTGCCAACAAATCCTGTGCAAACTTTCAGCTGGTATAATCTCTGGTCTTTGATTGGTCGTCTGGGCCTGAGAAGGAAGGGAAGAGGGAAACAGTGTTGCCTGGCATATTGTTCAGCAGAAGGCTGTGCTCCCACACGCCCGGCACACTCAGCCCTTCTAAGCCCCACGCAGCACAGATGGGCTACGAGGAGAGAGACTACTGCAGGGCAACAGGCAGGAGTTGTGGGGCTTTGGGCTCTGTGCCAGATTAGGCCCAGATCAGGCCCAGATTTGGGGCTGGGACTGTGCCAGAGTGTGTTGTTGTCTAACTGGCCTGTGCCACTTTGGCCCAGACCCAATTGTCATGCTGCTGTGAACGTCATGCACCACTGAAGCTAGTCTCTTCTCCCAAGACACACACTTGCGGCTGTGTACTTGTGAAAACACGAGTAAGCATGAGTGAAATGCAAAAACCTAGAGTATGTAAAATACAAAACAACATGAGCACATATTCTGCCATATGGTAGCGTGCCTTTTGGCACAAAGATACCTCTACTCTGGTGTAAGTATTCATTTCAAGGACTAAAACAAGATGAAACCAATACAAGCCCAACAGCAACAACAACAACAACAAAACCGACTCCTCTCTGAACGCTCCACTGGCTCACTGAGTGCACCCCAAAGCTAAAATCTGCCCTAACTGTCAGACAACGCAGACAGCTGAGTGACCAGACTGCTGGTTTCCACAGCGACGAAGTTGATTGAGCGCTCCGTCCTTGCGAAGGTTAACTAATGCAGCACAGGCGCTGTGGTGTCAGAAGAGTGAAAGGGCAGGGTGGAAACCACCGTCTCACTCACAGCCTTCTTGGCTCTACTGGACGGCTATGTGACTAGCTCTAATTAAAAAGCTAATCTGAGGAGGCCCGCTTGTTAATGAGCCAATCCAATGGGCCTGTCAGAAAACAGCTAGATGTAACAAACAAGATCAGGATTTCAGCCACGTCCATTTGGCTATGCGCAACTGAAATGAGATCCATCTTCTAGTCCTGTCTTTGTAGAGCTGCCTCATCATTTCACTCCCCTATCAGCCCCATACACAGGTGAGATATTACCCTAGCTAAAACCTAGTGCTGCTCTCAGATAGACTCATTGCTGCTCTTTATTCCTGATTTTGGCATTCATATTTAATGAAATCTGCAGTGCAGTTGAAGCTTACGGTACATTTTTAAACAGTGAACACTTAGAGAGGTCTGACTGAGTCCGTGCCCTTGGGTAACTCTCCTGGTGCTTTGCACTATCAGCAGCCCCCAAGACACCTGGACTCTCAATGGCCTTTGCCCTCAAAACTTGCTGATTGCCATCCTTCTATAAAACAAAATGTGCTATAAAAAGCAAAGGGGGATGGAGTATGCATTCTCTCTCTCTCCCTCTCTCTCTCTCTTTCTTTCCCCTCTCCCATCCTCTCCTCCTTCTCTTTCTCTCATAAACACACACACAGATTTGTAAATACATACACAAAACACCCATGAATACACACTTACACACACACACACACACACACACACACACACACACACACACACACACACAAACACACACACACACACAGACAGACACAATCCATTGCCTCAGCTATGGCTCACCTCATAGACGTTGAACTGGCTCTGTCCACGTGAGAGTTCTCTGAAGCTGGTGGTGAACTCCCCAATGAAGTCATGGCTGGATCATGACACAGACAGAGGAGTGGGCAGTAACACAGAGCTACATTAACTAGATCACCCATCAAAATACTGTCCTCTCTATACACTGACGTCTGGCATCAAATGTAATGTCTATTCATTGGGTAGGCTTTTAGTGTGTGTGTGTGTGTGTGTGTGTGTGTGTGTGTGTGTGTGTGTGTGTGTGTGCGCGCGATTTAATTATACCTGCCATCTCTATCCCAGTCATACACCTCAACCTTGATAGACCTGTGGAAAACACATTCACATTGCACACAATCACACACGCACACACACACACAAATACACACACAAGAGGTTAGTCTAAAAAACAAACATTCTCCTCACCCTCTCTCTATCCATCATGAAGAGGCATATACCACTCTTTCAACTTGCTGTCGGTCAGATGTGACTTTCAAAGTCAAGTCCTCAAAGCAAATCTAACCAATTACACCCCATTAGCTCACAAGCACAGCTTGAATTAAGCAGACGTCAAGTAGCATGTGTATTTGAGTATATTATGTGTGGAGATAAGTGTGTGTGTATGAGCGTGCTGTGGGCTGTGTGTGTGTGTGTGTGTGTGTGACTGAGTGGTTGTTGGAACACCCATGAGAGTGAAGCAAAGTTTGTGGAAAGTCCTCATAATATTTCAAGACTAATTACATTTGAGTCACTGAGTAAATGAAGGGTGGCCTCTCTTCAGCTCCATCTAATGTGATCAATTACACACAGCCACTCTGGCACAATCGTAACCTCCTTCATTATGATTTGTGTTCGGTTACATTTGTAACCTCCTTCAATTTAACAACCCAGGCAGAGCCTCATACAACAAACCCTCTGACCTGGGGATGGAGAGTAGATCTGGGACAAATTTGGCTAATTTGACCCGTAGTGCCCATGCAAACCCCTCAGGGTTGTTTTAAAAATTGAAATGAAATCGGGTAGATCCCACTAATGACACCAAAACTCACTCTGGTGCAACCTGAAGTGTGTGTTTTGAGCAGCAATGACAGTGCTGTTGTGTTGCTGTTACATCAGAGGGTCTTGACAGGGCTTCAGTAAACTTGGGGCAAGTTGGTCTCGTCTGCCAACTGTGTGCATGGTAACAAGAAGGAGGAGGAGGAGGAAGAGAAAGAGATGGAAGAGCACAGGGAAGTGTGCTTCAGTCATGCTCCCAAAATAAGAGGAGAGAAAAGGAGAGCCCAAAATAAGCCTGTTCCTCTCCTTAGAGGAAGAGTAGAGCGAGGATGGGGGAGGAAGAGAGGGTCTAGCCTCTAGCAGTGCTGATGAGAGACCAAAAACACACAAACACAAAATGTAGCACCACTCAGTAACACAGACCATTCAGTAACACACACACACACACACACACAGACACGCACACACAGTCTTACTGTAGAGCACCGAAGCGGTTTGTGTGTAAGTGTGCATGTCTGTGGACTTGCATATGATTGTGCATGTCTGAGTGCCCTTAAGCATAAGTATTTTTTGTGTATAAATGACTGCAATGTTTCTCTGCTTTTGTGTGAATGTGAATGTGACTGTGTGTGTGTGTGTGTGTGTGTGTGTGTCTGTGTGTGTCTGTGTGTGTGTCTGTGTTTGTGTGCATGTGTGTGTGTTTGCATGTACTTGTGTGCTTGGCCTAAGGAGAGTAGATGAAGATGAGATAATAGTGGTCGTTTATCTCAACAGCAAACGCCACCTCTGAACCATAGCCTGCTGTTCTATTGGCTGCTCTTCTGTGACTGACGTGTGAGATTGCCATGTTGTTATCTGTCTGCGTTTGGCAGAGAGACACTGTTTCGTCCCCGTCCAACCGATTCTAAACTCCTATGCCAATCAAAGGGGATTTGTTCTGTCCACCTTCAACCAGACACAATTCGGAGGACATGAGAGCTTGTTCGCATGTGATCTGGCTCCTCTGTGGCCAAACGGTGACTAAGTGTCTGGAGGTGGAGTGTGAGGAAAACTAAAACACATCAACATGCAGCTCTCAGCCCTCCTCTGTCCGTCACAAGCGAAATTGTGGGTTAAACCAAAGTCAAGGTGCTTTTGAAGCGTTGAGCAGCGCCCAGGAAATGATACTCAGGTTTCTCTTTGAAGAGTCTTTGATAAGAACAATAAAACAGAAGCACACGCAGAAGCACACTCCAGTGTGCCGTCCGCGAGGAAAATCATATTCATAAAAGCAAATTACAAACATAAACAGACAAAGAGGTCTTGGGTTTCATCAGGGCAAAGCTGGCACACTGCACACCAATCACCGAGTGAGTGATATCTAAATCACTGATTTAGATATCACTCAACCACTTCACATTTAGATTTCATATTGCACACACTGAGATGTGGTGTTAAAAAATGACAGAAATTAGATAGGATTTGAGAGTGTTTTAAAACACCTACTATGGTCTGTGTTGTCCAGATGTTTACTGAAGTTAGGATGCAAAACAGCTACTGCTGGGATGGCTGTCTAAAAACCCAGTGGTACCACATGTGGTTGCTTTATGAAACACAATGTGTGTCAATGAAAGATTACGCATCACTCTCTGCCATTACATTCATAGATTTCATCCTGTACATATGGAGTTGTATGTGCTTTAAGAAATCAAACATGGAGGAAGATGTGGTGCAAACAGCAGCCTTAATACCACATTCGGATCTAAAGTGCCCACAGGGACCTGGTTTCAGAACCAACCCATGGTCGTTTCCTTGACCCACGCTATCTCTTTCTCTGTTTCTCTCCCGTCACTTAAATGTCCTGATAAAACCCCAAAAAATTGTATTAAAAAGAAAGTGAATGCAGTGTAGAGATAATGTGCTTTCTGTTATTTTGCTATGTCAGCTAAGAATGTCAAAGGGTATTAGGATCAATAATAAAGGCCAGCAGCCATAGTGGTCTGATGTGAAAAAACACACATCCACACACAAATGCCCTCTTTCTCTCTCTCTCTCTCACACACACACACACACACACGCACATGCACACACACACACACACACACACACACACACACACACACACACAGATTACTGTCCAAATCTAGCTGGAGTGGATGGATGAAAGTAGACATTTTCTCCAGGTTCTTGAGCTTTAGACAAATAAGACAGATCAGTGACAGGTTTGTGATGCAACATACCTGCTTGATGGCCAACCCAACAGCACTTGAGCAGGTATCAAAGGCACACACACACACACACACACACACACACACACACACACACACACACACACACACACACACGCACACAGGGAGTGCAAACAAACATGAGGTAGCCAGACATATACTGAGTAAACGTCTCTCTATACACAGTGAGACTGACAAAAAGAGAGAGACAGAGAAGAGAGAGAGAGAGAGAGAGAGAGAGGTATTCACATGAAAACATGAAAATTAGATTGAGAGCGTAGGATATGTGTGCTCACAGTTCCATTCCATTCATTAACATGGACATTCAACCTCATTTTCATGTTTGCTTGTTTTCTAGTGCTCCCTCGCTCTGTAAATGATACAAGCATTACTTGTTACCCAAACAAACCCATCACTCACACACACACAAACACAGAAAGCAGGTGTCAAGACCAACACAACTCAGACAACACATTCGTTTGTACACTCACAAATACATTCAACACAATCAAGCAAACAAACACAGCCTCATACATATACATAAATACTGATATGAGTCAGGCAGCAGGGACTCTCTCCAGATACTGATAAAATGAGAAGCCCCTCACACATACTGAGTCAGTTAGGGTCTAATCAGTGCTGTGATTGCCATCTCTGCCTAGATCGATAGGCTGATGACCCGCTCCCCTCTGTCTGCACACTGGAGCATGATAACTGCCCTTGTCAAGTGGGGATTGAATAAAAAACCCAAATCGATAGAGTCAAAACTTGCAGAGGCACAAACCTTTTCAGAACTGATTATGACACCTCCACCAAAAAGTATACAAGGCAATTTCACGCAGAGGAGTCATATCGATAAACTGTATGGGAGCGTGCATCTGAGTTTCTGTGTGTGCGTGTGTGTGTGTGTATTATACCTGTCATGATCTCCATTGCAAAGGGCTCTGACAGGAATGGAGAAGGGCTGCCAGACTGGATTGAGTGTGTTCTTGACCACCTCAGTCTTGTGACAGATAGTAAACCTAAAATTCAGACCAACACACCAAATCACCTTTTTTATCCACACTTTACCAAGAATGCAGAACAACAGTCATAATTCATTATCACAACTCATTTTTGTATGTTAAAGTTGCCCAAATCAGAATACAAAAGACTACTGGGCCAGGTGTTGTCTCTCGTGCTAAAACTGCAGATATGGGATGAAAGATTATATTGACACTGAGGAATATTTTATATAAAATTCATATTTCCCTTCCTCTAAGCAAGCTGGATGTAAGATGCACACCTGCCACGATAATGACAGGGCAGATCCTGACTGCTAGATGACGGATACAAACTCAATTGTTATGCCACACAGCAAGTCCATGCAGACTGCCCTGCATAGAGTGTCTTAGATGCCGTATCAGATCAGATGGCTCAGTATATTGGAGATAAATGGAGGTTACGTTTTAATTGAAAGCAATTGAAAGCATAATCTTAGCATGTCTCTGTGTGCTTTGTCTGTCTCTTTCTATCATTCTTCTTCTCTCTCTCTCTCTCTCTCTGTGTGTGTGTGTGTGTGTGTGTCTCTGCTTGTGAGTGTACTCTTGTAAAGACCACCTTCTGGGAATTTTAGTGAGCAGCATATGTGACATGTACACACTGAGAGACAATGGAGGGATGCAGGGAAAAAACTGTCAAACTCACGTTCCATCCTCATTACTCCTGTAGAAGACCATAAAGGGGTCCGACCTACCGAAGAAATCCTTCTTATCAAGTTTGTTGGCACAGAACTGCATAGTGGCACAGTCCTGGGGGAAAGACAAATAACAAGAGAGAGAGAATGAGAAGGAGGAATAAAAGGAGATGGAGAGATAGAGAGAGAGAGGGAAAAGGAAGAGGAGGGTGTTGTAAATTGAGTGAGATTATAGCCCACCCTTGCTTGTTTTGCCTATCCGTGCTCTCGTGGGCTTCCAAGCTAAATAAAAACAAGACACCTTCTGCATCTCAATCAGTGCAAAACCACAAAACAGAGCCTGTGCTCCAGCCTCCTGTGAGTCAGTTCCCAAGCTCAGGACCAAATAAAAAGATATTTGCGCTTATTTTACCCAGAGCTCCGATACAGAGGATAAGAATAATGTGTGTGTGTGGCTGGGCCGGTGGAGAGGGGGGGGCACTCTGGCACAGAGGATTGGTATAATGAGCATCCCCAAAAAAAACTTTCAGTCCCCCGCTGATGTATCTACATCCCAAACACATCTTCTACCAACTGTGTGTGTGGCAAGTCAAATGAGCATTTATTCTGATATCTTGATATCAGGCATAAGTGTCATACACATGCAAGCCATGTCTGTCATCTAGTTAGCTAATGAGCCATGTTTGTGAGACCTAGTTAAGCCTAGTGAGGGCCAAAATTCTCACTAGTCCACTAGTAAGGCCCAAACCCACACTAGTTACCATTTTTCTTATTTTACTAGTTAACTAGTTATGTGCAGCATCTTTACAAGTTAACTAGTGGACACTGCAATACACACTAATTAACTAGTTAAAGCGTCTTTCTTTTACTAGTCAACTAGTGTGCAACACTAGTAACTAGTGTGCAACATGCACATGTGGTGGGTGGGATATTTGTAGAACTCTTTGCTGTTGGTTGGACTGTTCTATTTTGAACTATAGGCCAATAAAAAGCCTCAATGCTTAGTTTTCTTCTCCTTCTAATTTCAACTACACAACTGACTAGTGTGAATTTTGGCTTGAACTAGTTTACACAAGTACACATTTATAACCTCACTAGATCACTACTTTGGACAAATGATACATCCACTAGTTAGCTAGTGAGCCTGCTGACTTCACCTAGCTAGCTAATGAAGAATTTATGGTTCACAAGTTAGCTAGTGACATTAGTGAGGATCTTTGAGGATCACTGGTAAACTTGTGGACATTTATGTCTGTCACTATTCAACTTGTAAAGCCCAAAAGCCTTCAACTAGCTGACTAGTATACATTTTGGCCTGCGATGGTTAAATAGTGGACATTTCTGTCATTTACTAGTTAACTATTGAGGGACAAATTGTGTCCACTAGTTAACCGAGTGTGCATTTTTGCTTTCACTAGTTAACTAGCGTACACATTTTGAGCCTCACAGTCACAGTTAGGTAGTTTAAGAAAATGTGGTTCACTAGTTAACTAGTTGACAAAAATTGCATTTGACAGTTCTTCCTGATATCAAGATATCAAAATAAATGCTCAATTGGCTTGCCAGATGTGTGTATGTGTGAAATGAATGAATTTATGTGTCTGTGAGTTTCTAAGTGTCTGTGTGTTGGGGGGAGACATTGGTTTTATGTGATTGTGTGTGTCTGATGAAAGTGATGAATGCTTTTGTTTCTGTGAGCTTCTGTCCATGTGTGTGTGTGTGTGTGTGTGTGTGTGTGTGCATGTGTGTGTGTTTGTGTTTGTGTGTATGTGGTCTCTGTGTGTGTGTGTCTGTATGTGTGTGTACTCAGAGAAGGAGGACGACAGAGTGGGTGAGGAACTGCTATTAAGGGCATACTTAGAACACTGTCGTATTATAATAATTACAGCCATTTATACAGCATGCCCTCCCTTAGCCTCTTTCATTCTGACACTAACAATCCTCTATGAGATACGTCTGCTAGTCCTGCCCTCACATCCATTTAAAAGCCATCAAGTCAGTTATGGGCCAGCCTTTTACAACAGCAGTGCTATTAGTGTGTGTGTGTGTGTGTGTGTGTGTGTGTGTGTGTGTATGTGTGTGTGTGTGTGAGAGAGAGAGAGAGAGAGAGAAAGAGAGAGAGAGAGAGAACAGTGACCTGGATGTATGGTGCAGTGTTCTGTGATTCGATGAACGTAGTTCAGTGTCAGAGGAAGACACATGTCCCAGCAGCCCAACATCTTTGCAGCACTTTAATTCAGACCTGAACACCTCAGTCACCTCCCTCTAGACCTGTCTATCAGCAGTGGACACGTCTACCTGATTATGTGTGTGTGTGTGTGTGTGTGTGTGTGTGTGTGTGTGTGTGTGTGTGTGTGTGTGTGTGTGTGTGTGTGTGTGTGTGTGTGTGTGTGTGTGAGTGTATAGTACTGTGTCAAGCCTCCATTCAGCTCCTGATGAGAGATCACATTTTGACAGCTGCTGAGCGAGCCTGGGGATTCAACTGGACTGCATAGATCAGTTCTTTAGATAAGAGAGCCATAATGGCAGTTGCAGCCCTGGTGCTCCAGATATGAACAGTGTTGACAGCAGCTGTATCTCAGCAGTTCAGACCTGACATGAAGCCTTGATGGTCACTGCTGAACTCTCAGGGCATGCAGCATTTGGGGCATTTGGGGTTAATTGATCCAGCTTGCCCTTCTGGACACACACACACACACACACACACACACACACACACTCCACCTTGAGCTCCTCTGGATTCTAGCCCAAGCTGTCTAAGCTCACTGCAATCATAGAGAAAGATATGACAGCCTTGGCATTCTATCTGTAATGGAGGCAGTATTGATTAGCAGGATGCTAATCGGCCCCTAGCGAGAATTAGCGGTAGAGTCCTTTTTTGCATAGCGCTGAATATCAAATGTGTAGCCAGGGAACCTGCTCTAACTGATGTCTTTTTTGCTGGTATCCCAAGCTGCTGCAGTGAAAGTCTTTGGCTGAGGATCATTGACTGCAATCACCACCATTTGCTCCAGAGCATCTAGAGACATGACGTCCACTTACTGAGTGAAAGGTTTGGTTCTGTTCAAGTAAAAAACTAATACCTCTAGCCTTTTTGAAGGTTGAACTTAATATTTATGGCTTAAAAGAAACAATATGTCTTTCCATGTCAAACCTGAGTTGGGTCAGTGTGAACACAAGGCTCCTTTTGTTCAGAAGAATGAAGAGTATATATGAACTGAACTGAACCAAATATTACTTTCCCTCGGCTTGTGAAGCATCACATCATGCACAACTATCAGTGGTAAAAAATCAGGCCGAACGGAGCTCTATGAATATTTCATCATTGTTCTGCCTAAGCTTAGCAGCTGTGTTTGCCTGTGGTGCTCCGAGTATAAAAGACTGTGACGAGCCTAAGTTCACTTTCAGAGTAGAGATAAAAACCGTTTCAAAAACAAAATTAGGACTTTGTGTGACACAATTGTCCCAGTACAGCGAGAGCACACTAACAAATGTGTCATTCTGGACAATAAACTGCAAACGCATAATGACACTTTTGTTCGAATAAAATGAGAGGTTAGAGGAGGGCGAGTTTCAAGCACATATACACAAACACATAAGTGCCAAATGTGCTGTTGTTACACACAATAATGACACAAAACTAGAGTGTTATAAACTACTGTGTAATTGTAATTACTATGTACTATATGCCATTACTATGTAGTATCTGTATTTATTATGTCAGGAAGGCTGACATTACAAAGTGCTGCTTAAATTTCATACAAAGACTTTAAATGCTGTAATCACTGTGGAGTTGGGGAGGAGACATTTCATATGCAGAATCTTGATGCTGGGTGTGCTGGGTCCATCACATGCATGCATTTGACTGAACAATACAGTCAAACTACGAGGAGACTGAAGGGGATAGCTGGAGAAAGAGAGAGAGAGAGAGAGAGAAGGAGAGAGAAAGAGAGATGTGAGGGAGGTAAACACTGATAATGAAGGAGAAAGAGAGAGCTGGAAACACATTGAGAAACAATAAGGCACAGAGAAAGAGACCAAAAGAGCAAGAAACAAAGAGGAGAGGAGGAGAAGAGATGGGGGGAGAGAGAGAGGCTCATTGCCTGTAGATAAGAGGAGCTGAAGTCTCCTCTTTGATCTGAGCGGAGAGCCTCAGGTTCTCAAGCACCCAGAGTACAGGCGCCTCCAGAGACCTAAGGCTTTTCCCAGCAAAAAGCACAGTCAGGGATTGGCATACCTTTGACCCACTAACACAGCCCACAGCACACAGTTCCATCCCTCCACAATAACTACCAAACTTTCCTCTTCCCCTTACTAGTACTCAGGAATCCAACTTTAAATCAAATGTGGTATATTAATTTAAATATTTCCCTGAAACTTTACATTTCACTGCATGTGTAGACCGTTGTAGACTGTTCATGATTATGCATGTGCATGTGCATGTAAAAGAACTTAAACTTACAAACCCACATTGATTTCTCTGACAAAAAGTCAAATTTCAGGTCTGCGAGTGTGTCTGTTATTATAATGTTGGACCATGCTGTGTAATTGAAAGTCACTGGAAAAAAGGAGATCTTTCTAAAGTGCTCACAGGCATTTAATTGGATGACTTAGAGCAGGCAATGATAAATTACTATTTGAATCAGAATTGCATATATATATATAATATTTCCAATTAAAATCTTGATTTGAAAATCTGCTCATTCAATCAGGTAATTTGATGGGAATCAATACACACTCTGTGTACTTTTTACAACCTTCACAATCAAAATTAGCACCTTGCTTTCGTTTCACAAAAAAAAAAACAATACGATGAGATTAGCATTTATATTGCATTTTTGCCATCTTCAGTAGGTCTTGATTGGAAGTGACCATCTGAATAAGGTCTTTAAAACTGACTCCAAACTTTCAGCCACTGCCAATCCATACAAGCTCTCCACAGCACAAAGATTACAACTGAAAAGAATGCAGATTTCAAATTATTGATCGCTATAATAGTTTAGTACTGAGAGTTGTGACTCATTCATTCTCTCACATGTGCAGAGATTCTACCACCTTTTTCTTAGCACGACTCACTAAACAAGATGAGGTTCAACCCCTCAGCCAGGTAGATGAGTAGATGAATGACTTATGTGAAGTGTACAGTTAGAACTAATGCATTGTAGTACATCACAAAGAAGCCCATATCCAGGTTTCTGAGAAATAGGAGAAATATGCTAGGTGGAATACAAAAGAAACTGGGATACTGTAGCATGTAAACACCTTATCCTGATTACTGAGGGAGAAAGATTCTAGAGTGCAACATGCAAGATGGAATGCTGATAAGCACCAAGGCAACCAAGGGGCCCTCTTTAGAATTCTTGGTGAGAACACTGTAGTAACCAGAATATTAGTATTTATCATGTAAACAGAGATATTAATAGCCCAGTTTTTCTGCATTCAAGTAAACACTTTATCCCTAACATTATCAAAACTGGGATAAGCCTCATATTCGGGATACTGAAGTACATGTAAGCGTAGTCATTTACTCGTTTGAAGTTAAGATGGCCACCTTTGTTCCTGTGGCATATCCTTCAATAACAATTTCCACAGATGTGGAATGTCAAAATGTTGTCAGTAGACTTTTACAGTAGAGGTCCTCCCCCTACTCAGCAGGGCAGTTGAACCTCCAGGCAGGAGTGTGTGTATGTGCATGTGTGTGTGTGTGTTCGCTGTACGTGTGAGGGAGAAACAGTTGGACAGGTGTCGTGTTCTCTGGGGGATATCAGCTCAAAGAGAGCCTTACGTGTGTCAGGGCCCTTTGAAGCGGACTTCAGAGAGAGAGAGCCGTCTTGAACTGGCCAGAGATTGGGGTGGTGGGGGAAGGAGTAATCAATCAAAAGCTTTCTATCAGAAACATACACATGTGGGGGAAGATGAAGCTGCTGTTGAATCCAAAGTAGTTTGCAAGTTTCAAGTAGAATGAGGCTTGTACTAATTTATCTCATTTGAGTGAGTGCTTGGAAAATTACATGGTGCTTGACTTCCAGTTCCGAACATTTATAACATTTATGATTTGATGAGTCTCTGCCATGTGTTCGTGTTAGCCTTTCAACTGTTTCCAAAGAAATTAGCCAAATTGCACAATATTACAAAACACACACACAGTCACACACACACACACACACACCAATAACCATGCTCCCCTAGTCGACCAAATAATGGAGGGGAAATTTGCAGCTTATCTAATGGAGACCATCACAGTGCCTGCAGGTCTAGTGATCAGTCACCTGCAGATGTCCTAGCTATCCAGTGCTCTGATGCTGCTCTGCCATGCAGAGTTTATACCCATTATTTGCTGCTGTGGAGTCGATGGCCGTTAGTTTGGGGCCATTTGCATCAACTGGCGGATGAGCGCCTCAGAGCCATTACAAACCCCGTCTCCATGGCCAGAGGGAAGAATGAAACGACACAGACACACACACACACACACCACCACCACCATCACAATACATATCCACCCTCCAGAATCGTGCTGTAAAACACACGTGTAATGAGCAGCCGTTGCTAAGCGCTGACGTTAACATTCTGCTTCACGGAACACATGCTGGTACGGATTCGGAGCAGGCATTCTATAATAATGGCACCATAAAGAAAAGGTGCATAGGAATGAGGGTAGAATGAGGAATGGGGGTTCTGTGTACTTACCCTGCAGTTGCCGAGCTCCTCGGCTGTGAGAATGATGGTGCCGCATGTCTTCCCAGGGATACCCCTATACAGTCAAATGATAAACACACACAACATTCACACATTAGTTTCTGATTTTCTTCTCTCACATCTTTGCCATAGAACTCATAAAGTAGCTGTTCTCATGGTAGTTTGCCATTTAAGGGGTCTCTTTTACAGTCCTTGAAAGGCTGTCTTGCATTTTAAATGTTTTTGCATTTTAAATCTTTTTCGGGGAAAGAAATCTTTCTGAAGAGATGAGTGTGTAACCATGCCTGTTATAAAGAACAGAAAAAAGAGGGAGCCTTTGAAGATATGCCAGGACAGCACCGCCAGTTTTCTAACAGAGCTGAGGAGCGAGAGGCAGCGAGGAGGAGGCTGCATTTACATTCAGTAAACGAGTTCAAGGCATTTGATACATGGCACTTTTTCCCTGCACCGAGAAGCCCTGCAGGTGTTTGCAAAGCGACGAGCCATGGGTGAGTGTGTGTCAGTGCATGTGTGTGTGTGTGTGTGTGTGTGTGTGTGTGTGTGTGTGTGTGTGTGTGTGTGTGTGTGAGAGAGAGAGAGAGAGAAGAAGAGAGAGAGAGAGAGTTGAGCTAAAATCACAGACAATCCCACAGACTGAAAAGAAGAGTCCCACAAAACTTAAGAATCAAAGTCTCTTCCACTCCCACGCCACCCAACACAGCAGAGAGCCTTCTAGAATACAAAGGTCTGCTCTGAGTTTGTGTTTCCAGCCACCTGGCATCACCATTAAAACTGTCACACCCCCCCATGCCCACCCCCAAGCCAGCCATGACTGATTACCCCTCGTGCATCAGAATGCCATACCAGGGCCCTGTGAGATGTGAGAAGCGGCATGGAGAAGGCAAATCATGCCTCTCACATGACCTCCCAGTCAGCGGCGGCACACTCCGATCCAGCCACATTATTTACAGAGAGGCTTTCTGATTTGAGGGGATGCCAGGTGTAGCCAGAGGGGGCCTAATGATTATGAGGCGAGGCCTGAGGCTAATCTCTCTGCTTGCTTTTGCCGTCCACAGAAAATGGGACCGATGGGGGTAGGGTGGGGTGGGGAGGTGGTCTGGATGGAGTGTATTTTGTGTGGCTCAGACAACGGCGAGTTTAAGGAGTAATCTTAATCTTTCAATAGTTAATGACTTCCCAAGGCTGAGTCCCAAGGCTGAATGAAAACAAAGCAGCTCTCACCTCTGTCTGAGTAGGTGATTTCAGATGCCTGTGAGCCCTTGTCGGGTGTGTGTGGTGCAATGCGTCTTCAGAGTTCAATTTCTGCACACCCATTGTTTTTCAATGACTTCCTCCTTCTTAAACCCTCCCTCCCCCTTCTACACACACACACACACACAGATGCACACACACACACACACACACACACACACACACACACACAGCAAAAGCCACCTTTTCGGTATTCATGGAGCACAACAGGGGAGCAGTAATTGAACTCTGTCTCTGTGGTGCACCTCGCTCCTCCGTGCTTGGCGTTGCTCACTTTGGCAATGGACTTGTGCGTGGCCGACTTCAGTGCATAATTTAAAAAGCTTGATGGGATTTTGGGGACCTTAACCTTCAAAAGGCACTTGTGCTGATGGTCAGGTAGGTCGCCCTTTCATTCCCTCCATCCTTCTGTCAGAGCGGTGGCAAACGGGGGCTGACATTTCCACTCAGCTCTGCTTGCATCGGAACGAAGCCATCACACCTAGCTGGCTAATAGCACAGATCCTGCTCTCAGACCCAACCTGAAAATATGCAGCACTTTCTGAAAGGACGACCACAGCAGCGGTGCCTCATTCCAGAAGCATCATTGTCTTGGAACTCTCTGCTGATTCCGGTTCTGACTTAATTGTTCTTGAATTATTAATCTGGTTACTATGTGTGTGTGTGTGTGTGTGTGTGTGTGTGTGTGTGCGTGTGTGTGTGAAAAACAGACAGTGAAAGGGTGACACAGAGGGTGTGTGCGCCAGTTTGTGTGGGGAAAGCGGAGTGTGCGTGTGTGTGTGTGAGCATGTGTGTGTGCGTGTGTGCCTTTATGTGTGTGTGTGCGTGTGTGCCTTTATGTGTGTGTGTGCGTGTGTGCCTTTATGTGTGTGTGTGCGCGTCGTTAGATTGTGTGTAAGATTTACTGACTGATTATAGGGCACATGGAGTAAACAGTGAAGCCAGAGCCGAGCCCTAGTAAAAGGCCACCTCATTTCTCCAAGGTCAATACTAGTCCCCATAATAAATGACCAAATTGAACTGTGAGAAATAACCGTGGTGGTCATGGATCAAGCATGGGCCATACATATAGGCTGCAACATTTTTACAATGTACATTTTTACAATATACATTAAAGTAAAATCACCTTGACCTTAACAGAAACGACTGTAAATGACAGATACTGGAGATATCTACTCTGTTATAGCACTATAAAAATATTTATACAGGGTTTCCAGTTCCACAAAATCTTTGGTTCAGAGTATGAAAATCAAAACCAAATCTTGAATCGGAATGCAAAACAACCATTGTCCTATTATTTTTTTATGAACCATGTTACCACATTGTATTAAAAAATACTTCAGTGTAACAAATGTACATGTTGACCATACAGAAAGGACCCTAGGTATATTGCATATTTAAAATTGATTTTTTTCTAGATTTGTATTTCACAGTGATAAGTTAATATCTCTCCCCTCTCCTCCCAGCATGCACTGGTGCTGGTACAGTGGGAGAGCCCATTAGCCTGTGGGCTGGTAAAGTGTGAAACACATGGCCCACTTCCCCCTCTGCTTCTGAGCTTACGGCTCACCACACTGCATTACCCACAAGGCCTCTGATGCACACCATGGCCAATGCATTGCAGTATAACAGTGATACAATCAATCAGCCATACACAGACAGAGAGAGAGAGAGAGAGAGAGATGTGTGCATATAGAGAAGAGGCACATAGAAACACCAGCTTGCTCTGATAGTCATATCCCTAATTGCTGATCACACACATCAATAACTGACCTGATTTCAAGCTGTCCCCATAACTAGATTGTGATGTCTCTGTGTGTGTGTGTGTGTGTGTGTGTGTGTGTGTGTGTGTGTGTGTGTGTGTGTGTGTTTTCACTGCTTCACTGCTCGGAAAGTCAACAGAGAGATTTGTGCCAAGGGGCTGAATGACTAGGTTAACACTAAGGCATACATGAGGGTCAGTCTTTCCTATTCGCATAGACACAGAATGGGGAATGATTGTGTGTGTGTGTGTGTGTGTGTGTGAGAGAGAGAGAGAGAGAGTGGGGGTACACATGACAGCAAGGGAGAGAGAGAAAGAGAGAGAGAGAGAGAGAGAAGATGAGGGCAAAAGAAGGTCAATTAAAATAAAATAGAACTCCCTTTGACTGAAATGAAATCAGATATTGGAAACTAAACAATCCAGTCTATCCATTTATTCATTCTCAACCATGGTGGGGAGAAAAAAAAGAGGAAATGATTAGTTTCATGTTCAGGTGGAAACTCATCATTCAGATTTCACAGGCTGAGAGGACAGACCAACCTGGAGAGGAACAGT